>SKCR01041100.1:0-15911 GCA_019454045.1 Zanthoxylum bungeanum
CATAAAGGCGGTGTTATTATTTATCCATAAACCAGCAATATAGGCGGTAATTATCTGTCACCTAAAGACCAGCCATATAGGCGGTGTCACATTATGTTACATAATTAAAACCAGCCATTAAGGCGAATCAACTTTTAATTCATATTATTAAATCACAATTTCCATATTATAATTGAAGTGAGATTAATCTACTTTTATTATTTATAATTTAGAAATCTCACTTCTTATAATATATAAATCTCTGTGATATTTACCAACCAGCCATATAGACGGTATCCTGATTAAGTCAAATTAATAATTAATTACCAACCGACCAACCAGGCGGTATCCTTATTAAGTCGGGTTAAAATCAGTTTAAAAATAATTACCAACCGACCAATATAGCGGTATCCTTATTAAGTCAGGTTTTAAATAATTTATATATTATAATTAAGGGAGATTAATCTAAATTATAAAAGTAAAAAGTTTCACCTTTACCCCAACAGTAAATTTACTAGTGATCATAAAAGAAGAAAAGGAAAAGAAAATAAAATTTTATTACAAAAAGTAAAAGTGCATAATTAAAAATACTAAAAGTAAAAAATGCTTAATTTAAATTACAAAAACTTAAACACACAATATGCAATCCTTAAAGTCCTTACAAAACTCAAGGAAGGCATGATTTGAATTCTGAAATCGAGCTGAATTTATAGGCGTCAGTAGGGGGTTGGCGTCGCGACGCTGAAGATTGTCGATGTGGCAGCTTCTGGTTCGTCGCGCGGGATTCTGGATAAGGTGATAAGGTGACACATGGCAAGGTGGTTGGGAGTTCAATTATTGCGATACGTGGCGGCTTCTCATTGGCTGATTTCAGATTCTTATCGCCACGTGTCAATTGCGGATAAGTGAGTCAATAATTGGCGCTGATGTGGCGACACGTGGCGAAAGTGACTGTCGGCACCATATAATTGAGACACGTTGAACGCTGTGATTGGTTGATGATGACGTGGTGATGATATGGCACTTTGACTCGGTCAACCAGTGATGTGGATGATGACGTGGCAGACACGTGGAGTGACACGTGGCGACACATGGCGATGGCGACTGTCGGCATCGTAGGATGATGACACGTGGCACGGTGCACGTTAGCAAAGTCAAATTTCTCAGATTCTGACTTGTGGACCCGGCGCACGTTAGCAAGTCTTGGTGCATGTTAGGTGTCGCGACGCGCAGAATTACGAAAATGCCATTTTGTCCAATTTTCACTGTTTTGGGCCCAAATCACCTCCAGAGAGTCCTGAAACTTTATTTATCTACAAAATAACACAAAACACATCAAAATATTCACAAAACTCAAGAAACTATACAAAATATTAGGTTAAATGAGTGAGAAATAGTGATATAATTACCACTCATCACACCCACAAACCTAACATTTTGCTAATCCTCGAGCAAAACATAGAATAAAATAACATAAACATCTTTAAAATAAAATTTAACTAAGCCATTTTCGTAGGGATCACGGTTGCATTTAGCGTATGCAACAAGCCTTTAAACCCCTAGGTGTCCCTAGTGGACGAGTTGTAGTCTCGTGAGGGTTTACAACAATGATACCCACAAATATTTTACAAAAGTAAAAAGGTAGTGAAACTAATGCACACAAAAGCAAAAAGACAAGCGAAAAGAGAATAAAGAAGTTAGTGACTAATCAGGTGAAACTTCTACTCCAATTAACTAGTTGTTTTCTTTCTTTCTAAATTACCGAATAAGTAAATTCTCCTATTATATTTATCATTCTCCATATACACAGCTGACAAAATATTAAACAACTCATTTTTGCCCACAACAGTCACAAGTGTAGTTGATAAAAGAGTAATATTTTTGTCCTAAAGTTTTATCAGAATTCACACCTTTTTGTAGCAACAAAATAATTTTTCTGATTTTTCTGATTTTTTTTCTTTGATTTTTGATTTTTTTTTATTTATATACAATATCTTCCGTCTATGTAGCGAGTGTTGGGTCGGTGGCTCCCAAACCAGTTGGCTTTAGGGCACCAGGTGTTAAGACACCCCTACAGACTTAATTACTCAAACTTCAGATATATATATATATATATATTTACAACATCCTTGATCCATGTAGCGATCTTTGGGCCAGTGACTCCCAAACCAGTTGGTTTTAGGGCACTAGGTATTAAAACACCCTTACAGACTTAATAACTCGGACCTCAGACGTTTTTTTTTTACTCCATTGCTTTTTGAGATGCTTCCTCCAATTAAACTAGAGCACTGAATATTACAAACTTTTCAATTATAGCTCATGTCCGTATGTTACCATGTATGTTGATAATACCTGCCAACTGAGCATATGAAGATCCATTTTAGTCAGTTTTATGGAGAATTTACAAATTAAAAAATTTAAAATGAAATAAACAAAAATTAACTTGTTCCGAAATAGGTTTGAGATACGTCTCAGGAGTGAAAACTCCTTACTCAGCTATCTTTTACCAATTTCACATTTTTAGTCAAAATAAAAAAACACAAAATATTTTTGTAATTTTTCAATTTTTTTGTATTTTTCGAAAATTTTTAGGACTAAAAATAAAAACAACACACAAACTAAAAATAAGGTACTGATCAACTAATTCCTTCCCCCAAACCTAAATGAGACATTGTCCCCAATGTCTTAAACAATAGAAGAAGAGTTTAGAAGATAATACCTGGTTAGCTGAAATTCTACAGGAAATTAAAGGTTAAGATCCAGATTAATCCAACGTCTCTTACCACGATCGTCCTCGGACCAATTTATCTTTGAAAGGATAGGGTCAACTTGTGGTACATAGGCTAAGATTTGGTCAATTAGATCTGGAGCAGTTCTGGCAATAAAGATGAGTTCTTTCATAGGTTTTGACACGAACTCATTTCTCCGGGCATCATCAAGAAACACACAAAGAAAATCATAAAATCCATCAACGTTAAACAGCCCAATTGGTTTTTGGTGTATGTTCAGGTTCGCCCAAGATAACACTGTAAAAATTTCCTCCAATGTACCCAAGCCACCTGTCAAAGCAATAAAAGCATCAGCACAATTAATCATTTCTACCAATCGTTCAGACATACCTGGCACGATCAGTTCATCTCCGTTTGATGGTCCAATAAGATTTGCCTCCGCCAAGGGTTTTGGGATGATTCCCAAAACGTGACTGCCTCCTTCCTGTACAGCTTTTGAAACGATCCCCATTAGTCCAAGATTGCCTCCGCCAAATACTAAGTGCATATTCCTTGCAGCTAAGACTCGACTCAATTCATGTGTTGCTTCTACATATTGTGGCTTAACACCAACACTAGTACCGCAAAACACACAGATGTTTTCAACTCGTCTTCTTGAAGTGGCTTCCATGTTTTACTCTGGATGTCTTCAAAAGTGCAATGATGAGTTGAATTTATAACACCTGAAAATGGTGAGTAATAATAGCACTAGTATCTTCCAAAGGACGATTGTTAGCTAAACAATAAAAGAAATCGTGAAAGGTCAAAAAGTCTGGATTCTGTCTACGAAAATAAAGATAATTACAACAGAAAAGCAAATCAAAGCAATAATTAAGGCAACATAATTATGTACGCAATACGCCATTCGCTTAGTATAAATTCATTAGGATGCGTCTCAAGAATCCATTCCTTACTCAGCCATCGCTAATGAATTATCTCTTATCTTTGCCAAACATCATTCATTCTGTCTTATGCTTTGGTTGAGCTTTTCCCTACAAAAATAACACACAAAATTAAAAAATCTACAACATGTATACACAAAATATAAAAATAGAAATTACAACAAATTGCATGGGTTGCCTCCCTGCTAGCGCTAAATTTTTCGTCTTCAACCAGACGTGACTGAAATCTATCTGTCAATGAGGTTTCAGTGTCGTTTTGGATGTCTGATTAAAGACAATCCCGTGTGCGTTGCTTTTGAATGGTCTCTTCCAATCGTAAAGGGGCAACAAGACTTTTATCTCATTCAGTGCTTATGTCACCTTTTTAACCTTTGTTACTCCAGTGGTTCCTGAAAAGAAAGAAAGAAAATCATGAGGTCTTGTATGGTGCTTGACTTGGAATGAGAGTTCCATTCTGTCAAGCTTCTGGGTGATATCTTTGATCTGTACTCCCCAAAACAGTGATCTTTCACCTGAATGCATTGGATTCTCAATAAGTTCAGACATTTGCTCCTCCATTTGCTCTGCTTCTTGCTCCACCTTTTCTTCACAGATGAATTTTAGGATTTCCTCGTTCAATTCTTCATCTGTCTTCTGTGAAATGCATGCTCCATAAGTGTCAATCTGAAGATGTAAAATTATGTATGTTTTTAGGTCTTCATCCTCTGATCTGAGTGAAATGATTGGCTCAGGTAGATCTTCTTCAAACATTTGTGCAATGGAAGCTCCAAGATCTTCATTTGGAGGATAGAAAGTTTCATCCTCCTTTGATGGTGCAGTTGGTACAAATAGCTCAGCTTCTTTATCCTCGTTAGAGTCAGAAGAATAATAAAAATCAAATTGAGACTTTGTTAGTTCAGGCTCATGAACTGATACCTCAGATTCTTGATACTGCTCAGCCTCGTCCTCTGTTATGATGTCATGATGAATCTCAGGATATTCGAAGGCTTCTTCAGTATTATTTGAATTTTCTCCGTGAGATATGTGATTCAGGTTATCTGTTAATTGTCTAACTTGATCTGTCATCCTTTGTATAGACGCCGCTTGACTCTGAATTTGTGCATCAAATTGAGCTTCCCGTTCCTCGAACCAATCTTTGAGCATATGAATCAACTGATCTTCCTCTGATGGTTCTGGTTCTTGATGAAGATCGTAGATGAATGGTGGATAAGATGGAAAGTATGATGGTTTTTCGTACCTTGAATGATTCCAATAATTCTGCCACTCTAAAAGGTATATACATCGATTGCTTGGGTGGTTACCATCACATATTACACATCTCCCCATTTCGTTTTGTTGAGCAAATGTAGAATGCTTGATTCTGACATCCAGTGATAGTTGTTGGGCTGGACAACAGGCCTCAGAAAACTGGATTGTTGCTCTCAGATTTGGGGTGTATCTTCTAGTAAAGCTCTTGATTCTCAATCTCCCAATAATGTTCTATTTTTCAATCACCTGAAAAAAAAGAAAGAAATAAAAATTACAGATAAAAATAAAGAAAATTAGATACAAGTAAATTATATAGCTTCAAAATTAATAACTCAAGAAAAATAAGTCCCCAGCAACGGCGCCAAAAACTTGACCGGTGTAAACACACACGTATAACGCAAGCGCATGTATCGTTAAAGTAGTATAAAAATATCGATCCCACGAGGAATTAATTCCTACTGTTGTTATTAATTATTGATACTATTTATTTACAAGTATCTAATTAGGGGAGAGGAGAATGATTGCTTTTGTTGGTTGAATGTGGTTTTGCAAAATAAAATAAAAACAGACTCAAAAGAAAACACTAAGGAAAATAAAAGAAAAGACTCAAGGATCTAGAGTCGTGACTCCACACAATATTATTATAAAGATGAATTGATTCTCTTATATATGTGTAATAAATCAGTTTGCTAACCTGGAACACGAAAATATGCAAAAGCCTCTGTCGATGGTCAGACGCAAATACCCAGTTTAACCCAATTGAACCATATGTCTATGTCAACCAAATTACATGGATTCACTAAGATCAAGTTCCAATTGTGGCTATCCCCGCCCGACATATATATGTCTATCCTGTAAGGAAATCTATTAAAGGGTTATCTATCCCCTAGGAAGATCGTGGACTAATGAATCTAAGGCTGAAACTTAAAATCCCTATGTCTAGTTCATTTTAAGTTTACCACATCAATCTTATTGGTGATCAGACAACAAGAAGCATTAAGCTTAAGACTCAATAAACAAACTAAAGAATTACCCATAAAAAGAAAATCAATTATTAAGTGTGAATATTGTGTTTCATCACTTCCCTAGAATAAAAATAAAATGTTGGGGGTTAGAGGATCCACTTTTAGAAATCTCAAATTATTATAATATGTAAATTGCCAGTATTATCCAATTAAGTTGAACCAGCCATAAAGGCGGTGTTATTATTTATCCATAAACCAGCCATATAGGCGGTAATTATCTGTCACCTAAAGACCAGCCATATAGACGGTGTCACATTATGTTACATAATTAAAACCAGCCATTAAGGCGGAATCAACTTTTAATTCATATTATTAAATCACAATTTCCATATTATAATTGAAGTGAGATTAATCTACCTTTACTATTTATAATTTAGAAATCTCTTTTCTTATAATATATAAATCTGTGTGATATTTACCAACCAGCCATATAGACGATATTCTGATTAAGTCAAATTAATAATTAATTATCAACCGACCAACCAGGCGGTATCCTTATTAAGTCGGGTTAAATCAGTTTAAAAATAATTACCAACCGACTAATATAGCGGTATCATTATTAAGTCAGGTTTTAAATAATTTATATATTATAATTAAGGGAGATTAATCTAAATTATAAAAGTAAAAAGTTTCACCTTTACCCCAACAGTAAATTAACTAGTGATCATAAAAGAAGAAAAGGAAAAGAAAATAAAATTTTATTACAAAAAGTAAAAGTGCATAATTAAAAATACTAAAAGTAAAAATGCTTAATTTAAATTACAAAAACTTAAACACACAAGATGCAATCCTTAAAGTCCTTACAAAACTCAAGGAAGGCATGATGTGAATTCTGAAATCGAGCTGAATTTATAGGCGTCAGTAGGGGGTTGGCGTCGCGACGCCCAGCTCGCGTCGCGATGCTGTTGATTGTCGATGTGGCAGCTTCTGGTTCGTCAGGTGGGATTCTGGATAAGGTGATAAGATGACACGTGGCAAGGTGGTTAGGAGTTCAATTATTGCGACACGTGGCAGCTTCTCATTGGATGATTTCAGATTCTTATCGCCATGTGTCAATTGCGGATAAGTGAGTCAATAATTGGCGCTGACGTGGCGACACGTGGCGAAAGTGACCGTCGGCACCATAGAATTGAGACACGTGGCACGCTGTGATTGGTTGATAATGACGTGGTGATGATGTGGCACTTTGACTCGGTCAACCAGTGATGTGGATGATGACATGGTAGAGACGTGGAGTGACACGTGGTGATGGCAACTGTCAGCACCGTAGGATGATGACATGTGGCACGGTGCACGTTAGCAGATCGACTGTGATGGTGACATGTGGCACGACGCACGTTAGCAAAGTCAAATTTCTCAGATTCTGACTTGTGGACCCGGCGCACATTAGCAAGTCTTGGTGCATGTTAGGCGTCGCGACGCCATAGGCTTGCACGTCGCGACGCACAGAATTACGAAAATGCCATTTTGTCCAATTTTCATTGTTTTGGGCTCAAATCACCTCCAGAGAGTCCTGAAACTTTATTTATCTATAAAATAACACAAAACACATCAAAATATTCACAAAACTCAAGAAACTATACAAAATATTAGGTTAAATAAGTGAGAAATAGTGATATAATTACCACTCATCACTTGTTTACATCGCGGTGCCAGCAAAGAAGAAAACAAACCAGAAAGTCACAGCAAGTGAGCGCTGTGTGCTAAAGCCCGATTACTTGGGAGTTGGAAAATAAGAAAAAAAAAACGTTAGAGGTAAGGCAAGAACGAGAAGAACAATGGAGAACTTGAATATTGGAGCCATGACTCTCATCACGTGTAATATATGTATTTGCGTGTTATATAAACTTACTGTCAATCTTACGCGATCATAATATTCATTAAAAAAATAAAGGGGAAATTTTATAGGATGGTCATGATACTTGCAATGCTTTATGAAAAAGAACGTTGAGAAAAAAATATTAATATGTCCAAAAAATGAGGATAATTGAAATGAGAATGTTTAAATGGATATGTGTGGACTATTTGAGATATAATTAGAGATAAAAAAAATTAAAAAAAATGGATATAATATTAATTGAGAAAAATATGAGAGAAATACAACTAAAATGATCTAGATATATTCAGCATATGTCTTTTAAGTGTTTTGTGAGTAAATGAAAACAATTGAAAATTTTTCCTAACACAAAGTGCTGCGAAAATTCACATATCTTGTGACTTCCGCAATAAAGATTAGTTCACAAGTAATAAATTAATGTTTCCATTCAGGAATCATGCTGGTTGTTGAAATTCATGGGCCTAACTCAACCCAAAAGCCAGCATGAGAGTTGAGGGTTGTCCAATGTTTATATTTTGAGTTTAATTATTTATCTCAGCCGATGTGGGATATTTTCCTAAACACTCCCCCTCACGTGCAAACCGGTCTTTTGCCTGGTTCATGTCATGTAGACAGGTAGTGTGGGCCCACATGTGCATGAGTATGGCTCTGATACCATGTTGAAATTCATGGGCCTAACTCAACCCAAATGTCAGCTTGAGAGTTGAGGGTTGTCCAATGTTTATATTTTGAGTTTAATTGTTTATCTCAGCCGATGTGGGATATTTTCCTCAACACTGGTTTAGTTAAAAGTTACAAAGAATAAGATAAGTAACAACTGACATTCCCAAAAAAAAAACAAAAAGAAAAACAGCTGACATTCTAATTGTTTTTATGTACATTAGGAGATAATATATCATGTTTCGGGTGTATATGTCATCTCTCTCACATCAGCTGGGTCCCACACAATTATGAAACCCAACTGTTATGAGAGAGATGACATATACATCCGAAACATAATATAATTTTCGGTACATTAGACATAGATCGCCTTCTTACTGTTTGCACAAAGCAACATAAAACAATCAATGGTAGTGTGGAAAAAAGTTCTATAGAACAAGATCCTATAAATGCTCATTGAAAAAAAAAAGTTTGACAAAGAATGAACTCTAAACATTAACATTATATTTATCTAATTGCTTATAAACAATGTAGAAATTATCACTACAGTTGAAATAGTAGCATGCAATCGAAATAATGGATTTAAAAAATATACGGTATGTATTTTATTGATGGTGATTTTTTGGAAGATCATTATTCTGAGGAGAGTCAAGATCCGGAGAAGAGTAAAAAAGATATTAAGCCAATATATTGATAACTAGATTCGAAGGCCCAAGGGCCCAGAGTGAGATGGGAATTAGAAAAGGACCCGACCACGGTTACCAAAAAGTGTTCCCAGGAGAAGAGTATGTTGAAAACGGTGCAAGAAGCAATCCCGACCCGACCGAATAGAGGAGGAGTTTTTGGACTCTTATGAGATATCATATGGCCCAACCCGAGGAGGTCACTTTGTATGATCCTGACCCAGTCGAGTTGTTGGAGGATGAACTTTGAGAAATATCATCTTCATCGGTAGCCCGACCCGAGGAACGAAGATGGAATCATTACCTAACTAGTATTACACTGTATTGTTCAGAGGAACCTGATGTCAAAGAGGAGGCCCCACATTAAGGTTTCCCAAATAATTTAAGGCATGACATATACCGCTCTCAACAGGCCAGTGTCTTAAGTGGCCTGAGATATTCATGATAAGGGGCTGCTAACAGAGCCCGCTCATATAAGGTTCCCCATTGATAGAATATACAACATGTTTTATTGCTCCCACCACAATGTTAGGGGCCATAGGACTGAGGGGTGTAGGGACCTGCAAGAACAGGTCGAGGTCCTAGTTATAAAAATGGCTACCTCAAAGATTACATAGATCATGAGGCCATGGGGGTGAGATAGCGTCGAGAATATCGACCTGTGTTCACTATTACGGGAGGAAGAACATTAATGGGAGACTCAAATAGGGCCATGAAGAATTATTGTCGAGTCAATGGCCCTGAGGTGCTAAGTACATAGAGGTCGCCGAGAATACAAAAATCCTGACCAATGTCAATTATGTTCACCGATAAGGATGCGCATTGTTGGTTTCTAATTAGGTCCCAAGATCATGAAATCAAGCATAAAAAATGCATGAATACTTCAAGGTGTAAGGCGGAATACATACTCACATTGAATGGTTTTGATGAAATGAAGAACACAAGCCTTCAAGCTCCCTCAAAACTCACGGCAATAGCTCCTCCTTGCTGTGGACTGCTCGGTTTGGGCGCTCCTAGATGGTCCAAGAATCGGCCATGGTCATCACCATTGAAGCTCCAAGCTTCAAGCTTTTCCATGCTCACAAACTCACTTCCCTATCACCTTAGGATGCCTCCATGAGTGTGCTAGCACATAGATCTTGCAACAAAATCTTTACTTCTCCAATTTTCGTTCGGTCAAACCAGAGAAAGATAGGAGAAGAATCGGTCTTGAGACCGTGAGAGAGATGAAGAGAAGTTTTGGCTCCAAAAGCCCTAAAACGTAAAAAGGGAGAGAGAGAGATAAAGTGTATATTGTTTTTATAATTTCCAAAATAATAAAAACATTTACCACCTTTTACTTTCAAAAAGTAAAGTCAAAAAAGCAAAAAGCAAAAGATGTTTTTCAATTAACACATCAATCACTCAATTGTCACATCACCTTTAATAAAGTGACATGTTGTCAAGTCACATCACTCAAAGTGATGTGTGATTTGACGCTTGATGTGACTGACGATTTGACGCTCGATTTGACTTACGTGCCGCACTCGAATTCGAAATGCGAATGCGCTCGCAAATAATCTCGGGCTCGGGTTCGCTAATTCCAAATTAACAAATTTTCCGTCGCGTCGTAATTAAATGATTACGCCTAGCGAATTCACTATTCACGTCGCTAACGAATTAATTCTAAATTAATTCGTTCGCCCGAATTAAAATCTAATTTTAATTCTGCGTCGAAATCCAATTTCGCATGATATATCGAATATATTATTTTATCGATTAATTCCAAATTAATCGTTCTCTCTCTTTAATTAATATTTTATCCCATATAAAATATCTCTGTAATTAATCCCAGATTAATTGTCTCTCTCATCAAATTAATCCCAGATTAATAAAAGTGCGAGTCATACATCATCGGTGAATCTTCGGGAAGCGACCCATGAGATCCCCAGATATGTTGGCAGTAAATACGGTCGTCGGACTATCCGAACACGTAAGTACCTCGTACTACGTTTATATCGATTTACAAGACAAGGTTGGCTTCTAGCAAAGCGTCATGCCTACCCAATTCTCCGGAAATATCCTTATAGGAATATGTGATCTATATCAAGCTTAGTATACCGAAGTATTGCGTATTTCTGTCCAGTATCGGATGTCCACGTGCAAGGCCTGGGGCTGGAATTGTGTCTGCCCCGTACGAAGCACATATCGGATGTCTGGTAACTAGTCTATATAATCGGATATACATGACCTAGTCATAATATCCCGATAGCTCGAGCATTTAAGAGAACGAGTTTCGTATCCTACGTGACCATCATCTCCACTATGACTGGAGTGATACTTCCGTCTTGACATCACACCCAACACACTATGATTCCCAATATACCCAGTATCGGCGTACACAGAACCGGTTAAAGCCCTGGACGACCTCAACTAAAGTATATTGATTGTCGTATGTATTAGCAGTGCAAGTCTCAGGTTAAGACTAAATACATCTACCCTGATTGCAGACTCCCATAGACACATAGTCATACTACCAATGAGATTATGCGTGGGGTCTATCCAGAGCGAAGCTGTTTCCCGTACCATCGGTAAAACACAACCTCCTATTACACTTGCATGAGTATCCTATACCCAAATATATGAGAACTATGCCGTTGTGCCCTCACAAACGCGCACAAGTGCAATACTAGTCTTTTACGTATTTATCGATGTCCAATCTCGATAATACTCTGACTAGGGATATTTAATGATTTATCCTTCGTGGACTGATACTGTCTCATATCATTCTCTGTCCATGAACAAATCATAGGGACCTCTCATCATTTATATATCTAGGTGATCTAATCACAAATGATAAGAGTGCAATCTCCTTTGTCCCATAGTTAATTTGTACAACAACACCGTGATCTGTACAAATAGTGACGATATAGGTCATAATTGTCCAACAATCTCCCATTTGGCCTATAGCCAATCACTCGAGTCTCTGACACCCGAACTATGTATGGTTGGCTCAAATTGCTGAGAAATGTTTTCGTCAGCGGATTTGCATGAGCATCATCTTGATGCGATTTATTCGATCATCACATCGCCACGATGTATGATCCGAACGAATCAGATGAATATCGAAGTATGTATCTGGATCGTTGATGAGACCATTAATTCTTTAGCATGTGCTGACGCCTAGCTCAGCTGCTAACAGAACTATATCTAATCTAATTAGATTTGTTATTGACCCAGATGGCTTCTTTTGCTGCCTCAGCAGCTGCAATTAACCCGCATTTGTTGTTTATTCGGTAACAATATCTTGCTTGGAAGATTTCCAGCTCACTGTAACGTTATTCAAACTGTATAGTACCGTTTGTGACTTTTAGTCGTCTTTATCGGTTGTTGGAAACTTGCTACAGTGACCCCAGTCACTTCAAGTTCTCCTTCTCCATAGACTAAGACAGCATCCTTAGTTCTCTAAGATACTAACGGATGTTCTTAACATCAATCCAATGACTTTCACTTGGATTGGCCTGTTTGTGAATCCATATGCTCAAAGCGTATGAGACACCAGGTCGCGTACATTTTTCAATGTACGATTCCACAGAGAGTTTTTCGAAAGCCGAGCTTTCACCGATTGTTTATGGGAATATCATTTCCAAGAAATGACTTATTATCATTATTTTATATATATGACAGCCATTGTCAGTGCGCTCCCACTAACCTTCTTATATACACAAGAATCTATTTGTTTTGAATTAAATCATAAATCATTATGATTACATCAAAACGATAGTTCCAAGAACCTATGCTTGCTTCAATCCAATCATGGATCGAATAACAAGCATTATCCAAATGGATCTACCGTGGCAACAAGTAAAAGGTTGAATCGTAATCAACACAATGTTGATAACGATATCTTTCCGCTACAAGCCTAGCTTAGTACGTTGGTATGTTGCCATCCATGTACGTCTTCCTTGAAGACTCATAAAGTACCAATAGGCATAATGCCTTGCGGTATATCAACTAGTATCCAAACTTGTTGATTTACATGGAATCCATTTCGGATTATATGGCACTTTGCCATAATAGGGAGTCGATACCTTGTATCACTTCCTCATTCGTAGTCAGTTGGTATACCTCAATAAGATAGACATCTTTATGAGGTGCGATCAGAAACCCATACCCCAGGTAGTTTTCTGACTCTTTATCCTACCTATGCGGTTCTTGTGTATTTGAAGATTAATGGTAATAGTTTCATCCTCGATGAACTATTTATGTTCCATTAAGATTCGGTGCCTTGAACAGTATTACTCCGATTTTCATCGAGTTATACTATCCTCCCACTTACCACTGCATATCGGTATTCCTCTTAGGAAAAAACCGCATGGTGAGCAACATTCTAATTGTTGTCTTGTGAGGTATATAAGTACAATACTTATGGAATCCCTAGGATGACCTACAATTGGCACTTATCATATTTGGGTTTTAGTTTGGTATCATCCAAACATATGTCTAGCATACCCAAATTATCAGGAATGAGAAACCCGGTTTCTTTCCCGTTCATATCTAATATGATATCTGTCAAACAGATTATTATGGAACCTTATTCAAAATAAGTTCTTGCACTGTTTAATGCTTATCCGTTGAAGGAAATGGTAGCTCAGAGCGACTCGTGATTAACCTTATCGTGTCTAACAAAATTCGGTTAATCCGTTCGGACACACGTCAAACTGACGTGTTCCGGGAGGAGTCCTCATTTGAAAGAATGTTATACTCTTTCAAGTATACTAGAAACTTATTGCTTAAGTATTTTTCCATTACGGTCTAACCGTGACGGTTTCATACTTTAGCCGATCTGTTTGTCTATTTCGTGTCGAAACTGTGAAAGTTTCTGATTTGTGTTTCAAAATAAACACAGAACCATACGCGATGCCACATCCGTACAGGTCACGAAATATTCATATCCATATCTAGCCTAGCTAGACATGGGCCCACTTTCTTCACTATGAAGTAGGGCTAACAGATCGGTGACATTTACACTTTTACCAAGTAAATAGTGTTTTAGGCATTTTGCCCAATAAACTAGATTCGTATACTTTATTTGAATGGAATCAAATCAGTCCTAGTACCCGCTCTTCAAAAGTGCGGATATACGATTCTTGTTTAGTAGCGTCCCTGACAACTATGCCAGAATTAAGTTTCTTAACTGATCAAATCAGTTTGATCTATTTATTTGTCATGTTATATAATTGAGATATTATTTATATTCAAAATATAAATTATGTTATTCACATCTAATGTGTTTATCTCAATATCATCTTTATATAATAAAACACTTTAGTGTTCTAGAATATAAAGGTACACCCGCAACGAGTTATACGCGATATAGAGATAATGTTTCTAGTCAAACTAGTTACATTATAACAGTTTCCTAATTTAAGTACATACCCGTAGGTAGTTCCTAAATTCAGGTATCTACGGTTAAAACAGCGACTTTCGTCCCGTTTCCAATTCGCAGATAAATCTCAATTGAAGTCATTATCCTGTTCAAAACAGATTCTGAACATCAATATATATATTTTATGTACCATACTAAGTATCTCAAATCTAATTTTAATACTAGCTGTGAACATAATTATGACAATCATTTTTGAAGTCAGAGCCTTGCTCGTCTTCAATTCCTTCTTGGGATATGTCATTTTATCTTCCTAAAAGATAATAATGATTTTGCCTCTGCCATTTTCAATATTCCGGTAGCCTTTGGCCAAGCCTAGGGTTTCTAGAATATTGAAGTAAGGTGTGCCTTACACTACTTTCCTAATTGCAAAGTTTGACTTTGTCTCCTTGAGAATAGTCATTAATTCTCCAAGAATTATTTATTGCAATTCTATTACTTTTTAAAATCAAAGTATAGATTTATAAAAATCCTTCAATTTCATTATCATACTTTAAGGATCTAATCCTTGGTTCTGATTCAGAAATTAAGGAGTCTATATGATAAGTATAATGGATTAAACACTATAATTATCATTACATGAATATTCCAAATATCATGTTCCAATTATTTGCTTAACTCCGGACTTTAGGCATAATATATTATTTTATCAAATAAAAGAACTTATTAATTTCCAAGACCATCTTGAAATTATATTCCCAATTTGAAAATTAAAGTCGTTTGAATACATTTTCACCCAGGATTATGTCTTAAACACTAATTTTTCATTTATATCTTGATTCTAATAGTCCAACTATTTAATCAACGATTTGTGGTACTATTAATTATAATGATTATAATAGTCCAACTATATAATCAAATATAATCTAAATTAATTAACCTCAATTACATTGATTACTATAATCCAATTATAAAATTAACTGTAAACTGAAATTAATTAAATCAAATATATTGATTAATATAATCCAATTATATATAATCAACTATAATACAGTCCAACTGTTAATTAAAACAACAATTTAAATATTAGTCCACCTAACATTTAATCTAACGACGAAATAATTTAAATGAGCGCGTGTGGCGAGTAATTGAACGAGTATTGCAAATTCAATTCTTGCCTCCCACTATTTTTCGGCGAGCCTCTAACCCTCTGTCGAGTACTCGGGAAACCGCGTTTCCTAGTGGGCTAGGATCCCGTTAAATAGCACACAATCTTGACTTTGGCCAACAAATTGTATGATAATTAACTAGGTAGATCTCTAAGATCAATTGGATCCAATCCAATTCCTAGATCCGGTAGGGGGACATCCAAGTCCGAAACATATATCTTATATATGCCAATACATCCAATGTATTACCTAACCTTTTTCCTCTGAATCTACTA
>SKCR01041101.1:0-15893 GCA_019454045.1 Zanthoxylum bungeanum
GTGGGGATTAGTGCTAGAGTTAGGTTAAGTGGTCATGCTTTATGATTTTAATTGTAATCAAATACATAATTCTTTGGGCTTTTGGTTTCGGGCCTAACATGCTGATGGGCTTAAGGTGAAAGACAGTTTTACCCTTGGACCAAATTTGGCTCTTACAGTCATAACCCTAATTTTTCAATTTCTTCAAATTGGACAAATTAATACCAAATTGTTTAATCAATTACTTCAATCATCTTTCTTCCATCCAATCAAAGTCTCAACACAATGAAACAACTCAAGATCAAATCTAGGTCATCTAAGAGTGGGTCAACAACTCTAGATTAGCACATGGTTTCCAAAACCTTAAAAGAAAGCTTATAACTACAATAGTCACAACCTTCCTTCATCATACATGCTCAACACTTCCATCAAAACTTCCATCAACAAAAACACAAGGAATAAAGAAAGAAATAACCTAAGAACATCATATGTTAAAGCCTAGATCCTAAGGAACATTTTCCTTTCTAATAGCAAGTTGGAAAAACTCACTAAAATCCAAGCTTTCTTTGATTTCTTTCTTTTCTTTCTCACAAGCTTCCTTGCTTCCATTAATGGAGTTTTTCTTTAAAGTGTGTTAGGTTATCAAATGAAAGTGAAATGAAAACAATATATACTGTTGTAAATAGCCTTGGCCGAAATTGCAAAGACAAATACAAGTTATATTAATTTCAATTTCATTTCACCTTTATCTTTGATCAACTTGCATAAATATCCTAATAACACTTATTAGATATTTAATTAAGTCAACAAAGGCAACCAAAAAATATAACTCTTATATTTAAGGTCATGGCTGAAATTTTGAAGAAAAAATAAAGAAAAATGATATTTCAATTTTAAATATTTTAAACAAATATCAAAGAAGTCAAATCCATTTGACTACCATTTCCTTTACTTTAAAGTCAACATTAAACACTTATAATCATTTCCTAACTTTATCATTTGGTGATATATTATATTTTAATTATATTAATCATTTAACAATTAAATAATTAAATAATTAATTAAATATAAATATATCAAATATATGTATTATATTTACTTTAAATATCTCAAATACATATATTGATGATATATGTCAAATACCTTTATTTGACTATTTATTAATGTGTATTTAATAATATCATATATTAAATACAAATACACATTAATTAGGAAATGACGGTTCGGCCCGTTCGCATGTATTTTTCGTTTAACGATTAAACGATTTATAAATAATCATCATTATTCATAAATGTCGCTCTAGTGCTCTACGAGTATGTTTCATTATTGAGACTCTCTAGATTCAGGTATATCCGTCACGAAATCTAATTTCGTGTCCATAATCTATCCACCCGTAGATTATGACGATCACAGATAAACTAGCTGAATCATACAGGTCGAGGTCATTGCATACGTATAATCCCTCCGTCACAGGTATCCAGATAATCCCAGAGATATAGATGTAAACGTCAAATCTCTATAGGTATTATCTCGTCGACGTATCTATTAGCAATCTTTAAATAACACTCGGAACTTACTTCCGATGTATACTGTGGCCACAGATTTAACAGACTGCTAATTATATATGGACTACTTATGCTCTGTACACAGAACTGACGGATCCTATCTTGACACACACAGGATATCCTGAGGATCGATCCACACCCAACGAACAGGCGGAGGTCTGATCTAAATAGATCGGTGACGTGACTGCCATCTAAGTGTGGAGGATGTCTCATACATCCACAGTGGTGTCTCAAGTCGAAGGACCACTATGCTACTCAACCCGAGAAGATTCTTATTGACGTTGGTGTACCATCCATTAAGAATCTTCGGTGAGCCCGTCAGTGTTTATCCACTATAAACACCTACACGTCTATACGAGTCTCCATAGACTCATGGTTCATTGGGATAAACCATCGGACCAAGTCTCGATATACCACATGTACTGGTCTCAACGGATTTGACTAACCGACCCGTGTTAGCAAATCTTGACCAGGAACTATGTTTGATAATATTCATATAGCAGTGACATTTCCCAATGTCAATTACAAACTAACTTTGTAACTGTGTACTGCATTATATATTATCGGGCCTTTGTCTAATATATACATATCACTAAACCACATTTAATTTCAATCTAATCGTAATCAGATCGAATACGTATATAAGAACAAGAGGTGCAACCATAAATAAGTAATATTATGGAATAAGGGGATGTTCGTATTCATGAATCAGACATAAATACGGTCCGGATTGGCGCTCTGAGCACCAACCCCAACAAATATACCCTCAGCTGTCTTAGATTCTTATAAGAAACATATTCTTTGGATAACCCAAGACCTCAAAGTGAAATCATGAATTATGTACTATCAAATCACGTCCCTTGATGTTAATTTTATACAAAATTCATAATATTTTATTATTTCTTAAAATTAATACTATCACATAAAAAAAATTTATAACCAATAAATAACCATTTTATTTGTTGGTAAAGTTTTAATATCAAGTAAATACAAAGTATTATAAAAATGTAAGTGGGAAATGATAACTGCCATAAGAGATATGATTCGGTGGTAAATGATTTAGGATTTGATTATCAGGTCTTAGTTTCGAGTCAATGAAGTATATTTTTTGTAAGAGTTTAGGGTGGTCGAGAATTTTACTTACCTGTTTTTAAATTCGGGTTAGATGATTTCACGGTGGAATTTCAATATTAAATGGTAAATGATAACTAAAGAATAATGCATAATAAAAGTTTTGATCATAATTTAGACTGATCGTGGTTGGTGAAGTGAAACTGATGTTGTATTTGAAATTTCGGGGATGTTTTTGTTAATTAAAATTTCATATATAGACCTGGCCGGCGGTTCAGTTCCGGTTCGGAACCGAATCGAATTGGTCGGTTCCCGGTTCCACAAGCGTGGAACCGAAACCGTGAACCGAACCGATCGGTTCCGGTTCCGATTCGGTTCGAACTTTTTTTTTAAATTTCGAAAATAAATTAGATTAATTTAATAAATAATAAAATTATTACATTTAAGAGCTTGAACTTAAATTATAAAAAAAATAAGTTACCTACGTATCCTCCAATGGTGAGATGAATCAAAGCTCACGTAGTTCCATTACAATTTTAAGATATTTCCCCTTTGTAAATTTACAATTTTTGTAATTATCAATCATCATTATCAGTTGATCCTTCAGCTCGGGTTCCGCTTGCACTTGTTGTTGCAGATGCATTATCGAACAAGTCTTCGAACTCATCGGGGGCATCTTCTTGTTGTCTCAGATCAGCTCGAGTCCAATCATCCACACAAGTTGTTGCTTCTAGAGTGCTTGGATGTAATGAAGATCGTCTAGCTTCCAATATATTGCTTCCCAAGCTGAAGGCTTGCTCAACCGCAACAGTGGAAATAGGTGCTGTCAATATCTCTTTAGCAATAATTGATAAAACATGATATATATTTTGATGTTGGTTCCACCATTCAAGGATTTTAAAATTTTTACTAACTAAATTTTCAGTAGGAAACTCAAAATTTGTAGATAAATAATTATCTAATTCGGGGTTATTAGTTGTCGTATCCCTAACTTTTTTATTTCGTTGTAATAAGCAACAATCCCATGCGCAAAGTCTTGTTTGAATTTCCGGTTCGCTACTACTAGATTCACCTAATGTTCCTAAGTTATATCTTACAATATAATAATTAAATAACTCAATTAAATCATTTCTTAATCTCACCATTATTCTTGTAGTATCAATTTCATTTAATATTCCTAAATAATCATAGTAAGCTTATAAAGCACTATTCAAACCTTCTAATTTAAATCTAGGATAAAAAACAGCAGCATTAAGATAAAGTAAAAGAATTTCTCTAAAATAATTCAACCATTTTACCTTTATAACAGTAATGGCTTCTATCAAAACAATATCATTAGGATCGTTACTTTCAACATGTTCATCGAGAGTACCAACAATATTCAAACTTTCAAGAAGAAATAAATGTGCTGTAGGATAATAAACACCGCTAAAAATTAAAGTAGCATCATTAAAAACTTTTAAAATATCTAAAAAAATCTCACAAATATCTCATTGACTAGGATAAAGTGTGATATTTTAAACACGTTGAGAAAAAAAAATTACATAATGCATCTTTGTATTGTAATGCTTGACATAAAAGAAAATAAGTTGAATTTCAACGTGTTGGAACATCTCTGGAAAATTTAATCGGTTTAATATCATTCATTTTATAAAACTTGGTCAATTCTCTCCTAACTTGAGAATATGACTAAATACAATTAAGTGTCATCTTAATAGGATCAATAAAAGGTGATAATAATTTCAGACATTCTTGAACACATAAGTTAAGGACATAACATGTACAACGAATATGAAAAAATCGACCCCCTAAATTTGGTTGACATATTACTTTTAAATTATTGATGGATGCAGTATTTGCAGATGCATTATCAAATCCAATTGTTAAATTTTTTTCTACTAAACCATATTCATCAAAAATTACCTTCATCATTCTATAATTATTTTGTGCAGTATGTTGATCATCAAAAACTCTAAATGCAATAGAAATAATTTTATCATCTTTGTATAATTTAAAAATATGACGTTTTGTTGTGTTTCAAGTCATTCTACATGCAGCAGAATTTAAAGCATTATGCATATAATTAGTAAAATGAAGTTTTTCACCAAAGCTTAAAGAAAGATGTGCCATACAAGTTAATTTCGCAAATTCTTCTATATTTTTTGCATCAGAATATTTAAATAATTTACAGCACTCGTACCTCTACTAGAAAATGCCTACCTGGCCATTTTAGTTTACGTCGTATCAAGTCCAAGTTCAACCGGGTGATGTCTTTCTAGGTGCTTGATCATATTGCCGTATCTGCCAGAAAACTTGTAGGAAACCCTACAATGGTTGCATACTGCTCTTGAACTTTCATCGTCTTGGTCTAAATGAAAATGAATTTTGAAAACATTCGAGGAACGAGCCTTAACTTCTCTTCTCCGTGATTGTGAACCGACACTAGAGCCGCTCTCTTGGGTTGGCATATTTGACATTATGTTCTCAGATGAGCTTGCCAATTTTTTAAAGAAATAAGTAAGAAGAATAAGAAAATTGAGAATGATAATAACTAATTGAGATTTGAGATTGAGAATAAGAGAATTGTAGGAATTGAGAAAGTTGAGAAATTTGGTGTGTTGAAATAATGAAAAATGATCCCAATTTATAGAGTTCTAGAATTTTTTTTGATACCAAAAATGCCCATAAATATAACTGTTTTATTACCGTTATTATGGATATATTAGTAAATAATAATTTCATTTTTTTATGGCCGTTAAGGCCCTTTTTTTTTTGCTAATTAAGGGCAGGGAGCCAACCCACAGCTAGTAGCCGTTGGGGAAGGTAGGGTTCATGTTGGAACCCTATGGTTCCGGTTGGAACCACTGGAACCTTACAATTCCAGCGGTTCCGACACTACAAGAATTATGGCTTTTAGACTCCAAATATTTAGCGTCGAAACATTATTCGACGCTAAAATTGAGATTTAGCGTCGAAAATCATTTTCGACGCTATATGTCATATTTTTAGCGACGGAATAAAATTTCGACGCAGAATATTAATGTTTTAGCGTCGAAAACATGTTTCGACGCTAAAAACAGAATTAGTGTCGAATGGTATTCGACGCTGAATAATTATATTATTGCAATAATTTTTGGCGCCAAATATTACACTTTTAGCGTCGAAAAAAGGTGTCGACGCCACAAATATACTTTTAGCGTCGAACATATATCGTCGCTAAAGGTTTATAAAGTTTCCACCGACAAAATCCCTAACTTCTTTCGCGTCTAAATTAAATTCGACGCTAAAAGTATATTGTTTAGCGTCGAAAAAACTGTTTCGACGCTAATAACGTACACAAATAGCGTTGAATTTGAATATTCGACGCCAAAAATAATACTTGTAGCGTCGAAAATATTTTCGACGCTAAAGAGTTATGAAGCTTCCACCGACATATCCTTTATTCTTTCGCGTCTAAATTAAATTCGACGCTACTTGTTGATATTTAGCGTCGACAAAACGGTTCGACGCTAAAAACGGCAACAATTAGCGTCGAATTTGTATTTCGACGCTAAAGATAGATTAAAATGCAGATGGTCACCAACCCTTCTCCCCCTCTATTTTTTCTCTCATTCTCTTCATTTTCATCCTCTGAAATCTGAGAATTTCTCATCTACAGCCTCACATCTCTCCTAAAAATCTTCAATAAAATTGTAATCAATTTCCGATAAGGTAATTATTCTTTCATATTTCTTTATTATTTTCAATTTTTATGATTATATATGTTGTTTATATGTTGTTTGTTAGTGATTTATGATTCATATATGTAGAGTAAGTATATTAATTAATAAAATATAATTTTTTTGTAAACCATTTAATTTATCAACCAAATATATATATATATGCTTAAATTAAGTATTACTGAATTAGTAATGTTGATTACTGTAAAATGATATCTAATAATTATATTATTATATTTAGGTATTCTGCTGAAATGGATAGAAATTGGATGAGCTCTCTGGATAGATTGAGTGTTGAATATCGTAATGGAGTGTCTGAGTTTATGGAAGTCGCAAAGCAACACATTGATGCAGAAGGTCGTGTTCGTTGTCCATGTGCAAATTGTTTGAATAGGAAAAGGAAGCGGTTAGATGAAGTTCATAATCATTTATACATGCCAGGAATATCACCAACTTACCGTACGTGGATTTATCACGGTGAGCAGTATCATTCTCAGTCACGGTTTTATGATGTCGGTGAAGAGGAGCAGTAGTTACAATCAACCTGCAAACGATGAGATCGCCGATATTTTGCATGACTTACAAGGTCCACAACTTGGTCATAGTGTTAGTGGCGACATGCCAGTGTTAAGTGGAAATGATCAAAATTTATTTAGTGAACTACTTGATGAGGCAAAAAAAATTCCATTCGAAGGTGCTGGAATGTCGATCTTGAATTTCGTTGTGAAATTATTACACATTAAAGTGATCAACAGAATGACCAACAAAAGTATCGATATGATGTTAGAGTTACTGGCCCAAATGTTACCGGTTGGAAGCGAATTGCCTAAGTCGTACTACGAGGCAAAGAAAATGTTGCGTGATCTGGGAATGGGGTATGAATCCATTCATGCTTGTAAGTTTGATTGTGTATTATTTCGTGCCGAGTATGAATCACTTGAACATTGTCCGATATGTGGTGAAAGTCGGTACAAAGTCCGTGGTATGGGGAAGAAAGTGCCTCAAAAGATATTGCGATATTTCCCTTTAACGCCCAGGCTGCAGAGATTGTTCATGTCACGACACACAGCGACTGATATGATGTGACATCATGAAAAGAGGATCGGTGCGGAGGGCATACTTAGACATCCTGCGGACGGAACCGAATGGAAGGAATTTGATGACATGTACCCTCGTTTCGCTGAGGACCCCCGTAATGTCAGGTTAGGTATTGCCTCTGATGGTTTTAACCCATTTGGGAATATGTACAACTCTTATAGCATCTGGCCCGTTATTGTCATTCCATATAACTTACCTCCATGGAAATGTATGAAGGATCCGTTCATGTTTATGTCATTGCTTATCCCTGGTCCACGTTCACCTGGTAAAGATATAAATATTTACTTGAGACCATTGATCGAGGAGTTACAAACATTATGGAATGTGGGTGTGCATACCTATGATGCAGCTTCAGAGCAGTATTTTCAGATGCATGCCGCATTATTATGGACCATTAATGATTTTCCAGCCTATGGTTCATTATCTGGATGGAGCACTAAGGGATACATGGCATGTCCAGTTTGTGCGGATCATACACCTTCGCAACGATTACGGATAAAAATCGGATACACGGGGCACAGGAGATTTCTTGAGTCGAGTCATCCTTGGCGGAGGAGTAAATTATTTAACGGGCAACATGAACCTAAGAGTAAGCCCAATCGATTGTCTGCATTTGACATACTTTGCCAACATCAACATCTTAAAGACAGCACACCAGGTAAACATCCTAATAATAGAGATAAAAATCGAAAACGGTTACCTGAAGAGTTGAATTGGACAGGAAAAAGTATTTTCTTTGAGTTAGAATATTGGGCTCTGAGTTTGCGACATAATTTGGATGTAATGCATATAGAGAAAAATATTTGTGAGAGTTTAGTGGGTACACTATTCAATATTCCGGGTAAGACAAAAGACACTGTAAATGCTAGATTGGACCTACAAGATCTTAGAATTCGCAGTGAATTGCATTTACAAGACTCCTCTCGAGGTTTTATTAAGCCTCCTGCTAGTTATGTGCTCAATCAATCGGAGAGAAAATCATTCTGTGATTGGCTGAAAATGGTTAAATTCCCTGATAATTATGCATCCAATATTGGGCGTTGGGTCAGAGATGATACAATAACGGGATTAAAGAGTCACGATTGTCATGTGCTGCTCGAGATTCTCCTTCCTGTTGGCATTCGACCTTATCTCCCCCCGAATGTATGCGACGCCGTACTTGATCTATGTGGCTTCTTTAAACAATTGTGTCAGAGGACATTAAGCACATCTGTTATTGACGACCTTGAGCGAGGAATCGTGATAATCCTATGCAAGCTGGAGCGAATTTTGCCACCCGCTTCTTTGATGTCATGGTACATCTGGCTGTGCATTTACCGGATGAAGCTAGAAAGGGAGGTCATGTCCATTACAGATGGATGTATCCCATTGAGAGGTACTATATATATATATATTATATATATATATATATATATAATACAGTTTTATATAAGAAAATTTGTAACCGTTTTTTTGTGCATAGAATTAGTGTTAATGCAAACTTGTTGTCATATCTGCAGAGCTTTGGGAGATTACAAACAATATGTCAAAAACAAGGCACGACCTGAAGGTTCAATAGCTGAAGCTGTTATAATAAATGAAGCAATAACATTTTGTTCGATGTACATGCAGAATATTGAAACTCATTTCAATCGTCGGCCACGAAATTATGATGGAGATGCAAATAATAGCCAAGAGATCACAGTGTTAATCATGTGACTCAAAATTCTGGAATTGTAGTCCAAGGAGAACACGGCTCAGATGTAATTGACTTCTACGGCGTATTGCAATCGGTCATTGAGTTCATATATCGACCCAGACGACATACTGTGCTATTCCAATGTAAGTGGTTTGACACTAATGCCAGAAAGAGGAGAATTCAAGTTAGTAATCATCTCACGTCAATTAATGTTCAACGTTGTTGGTACAAGAATGATCCATACATTTTTTGTACCCAAGCACGTTCAGTGATATATATACATGATCCTAAGTTAGGAACTGGATGGATGGTGGTAGAAAAGTTACAACATAGGGCCATTTGGGACACGCAGGAGAAAGATAGAGTTGACATATCAGATGAAACACAAGAAGTCTCGGGCAATTTTGAAGTTCCTGAACAGATATTTGTTGGACCAACTGTCAACGTTCTTGAAAATATCACATTAACTCGAGCTAGTACAGACGTTGAGCTAATTCCTCATTCTGAAGTGAGCGTTGAAGTAGCAAGTGAAGAACAATTTGACACTGAAGATGACTTCGATTCCAGTCACGAATCCTCAAATACCGACGATAATAGTGATTAATTATGAAGTTACAATATTTTGTAATGGATGAATAATTTATATGGATTAATGTATGGTTGTTGATTTTAATTACGCTTTAGATATGATTGAAATATTAACGTAATGATTAATAGTATAACTATGATATATTTGTTTTCAATTTTTATTTTTAATGATACACATTTAGCGTCGAAATATAACTTTCGACGCCAAATGTCTTACATTTGGCGTCGCAATTATTCGACGCTATATGTCTTAAATTTCCCGGAAAAATAACCCAAAATTTTTAATAAACCGCCAATTTTTTAGCGTCGAAATTGTTGACGCTAAAATGAATTTATTTCGACGCTAAAGGTTATATTAGCGTCGAATGTTGTTATTCAACGCTAAATATGAAAATTTAATTTCCCGGAAAAATAACCCTAAATTTTAATTGACCGCCTAATTATTAGCGTCGAATTTTTCGACGCTAAAAGACTGTAAATTCGACGCTAAATGTCGTTCAAATCCCTAAAACCAGAGACCTCTTCTCTTCTGCGCAAACGACCCAAATTCGCCCAACCTTACATTTCTCCTGCAATTCTCGGCTTATACACATTGCAAGCAACAAATTTAAGGTGAGTCTCACTTTTTAATTTTTATTTGATGCTTGATGATGATGAATGTTGATGATGATGAATGATGATGATTATTGTTGATGATGCTTGTTGATGATGCTTGTTGATGATGAATGATGATGATTATTGTTTATGATGATGCTTGTTGATGATGATTGTTGTTGATGATTGTTGATGATTGTTGATGATTTTGTTGATGAATGTTGATGATTATTGTTGATGCTTGATGATGATTTTGTCGAAATTAGAGGGACGAATATGATAATGAATGAAGATGATGATCGACGAATTAAAGGGACGGGGACTGGCAGAATTCTGGGCAGAACAGACAGCCCCCGATTGTTTTCCGTTTAACTTCGTCGTCCATTTAGTACGGTATGTGTTTTGGAATTCGAAACTTCGTATAGTATAGTATGTGTTTTGGAATGTTTGTATGTGTTTTGGAATTCGAAAGTTCATATAGTATATATAGTATGTGTTTTGGAATGTTTGTATGTGTTTTGGAATTCGAAAGTTCATATAGTATATATAGTATGTGTTTTGGAATGTTTGTATGTGTTTTGGAATTCGAAACTTACGAAAGTGAGCATTCGATGTGATAAGCGCTTTTGTTAAGTTGTATTGACTTGTATGGATATGTATGTATATGTATAAGAACTTTGGAATTTGATGACGCTAATGCGACAGGTTTTGCAGATGGCACCGGGCAATCGCAAACGGGCTACCGCGACTCCATCTACATCAACAAGGGCAACTGGCCCTGGTGATTTCTCTGCTAGCACAGGTGAGTCCAGTACAGTGAAGGGTCGAGGACGCACCCGTGGCCTGGGGTTGGCTAAGTACGTTAAGGCTCACGGCCGTATTCGGATAGAGATATCAGATGATGGACACACTCAAGTCGGACAACATAATTCAGCGTTTAATACAGCCATAGGAGATACAGCTCGATATGAAGCTCCCCAAAACTACGTATCTTGGAGAAAGATACCGTGGGAGACAAAAATGAACCAGTTATTCCCTTCGCTACTTGTAAGTTTTCGATATTGTTTGTTATTTAATATTTTTATTTGATACTTATTTTTACTCGAATTTTCATGTAGGAATGGTTCGAGTTTGATCTGACCCAAGTGAATGTCCAACAATATATTGACTACCACATGGGGAAAAGTTATAAAGATTATAGAACAAAAGTCCTGAACCAATATTCGACGAACATTGACCTTCAAATGCTCCACAACACAAGCCTGATTTGATAGAGGAACAAGATTGGACATTCTTATGTGAGCTTTGGTCTAGCAAAAAACACGAGGTAAATTTTGAAATAAAAGGAAATTTATAATTGTCTTTGTTTTCGGTACTTACAGTGTTGGTGAATACAGGATAAATGTCACGCAAATGCGGAAAATCGAAGTCACTTGCGTTTTAACCACCGTGCAGGTTCGAAGCCATTTATCCAACATCGTGCCGAACATTCTGAGGTAAATATATCCTAACGTAAAATTTAACAGTTAATTGTTTTTACTATCTGGAATAATATTGAATTTATTTTATGTTTATAACAGAGTAACACAGGTGAGGTGCAATCATTTCCAGATTTTTTCCGTGTGACGCATTACAATGACAAGAAGAAATGGATAAATGAAGAAGCCGAACGCTGCTATGTAAGTTTCAGTTTTTAAAATAAAATAATTAATATTATATATGTTAAATTTTTTTCTCAAATTCTAATATTAACTTATTTTTTGAAACAGAACAAAATGATGGAACTCCAACATCAAACTCAGGAGACAGGGACCGACCCCATACCAGATGAGCAGCTGTCGCAATTGGTTTTCAAGAATCAGACAGCTTACAACGTTGGTCTTGGCACTCGTAAGAAGCCAACGTCATCTGCACGCAATAGTGGTAATTCGGACAATGTATCTCTTCGAGACGAGTTAGCCAGCACCCGAGACGAGCTGCAACAGACTAATGAGAAGCTACAACAGGTCACGGTGGACCACGAGAAGAAGATGGAGCAGTTGGAACAGCAACTGCTGGCTTTCCGTCAGATGTTCGAGGCCTCAATGAGTTATGGTGCATCGGGCTCGAGCGTCCCTCCATCACAGTAGCAATTAATTTTATATTTGGTTTTGTATAAACATTTTGAACAAATAAATTTAATATAATATTTCTTTTTTCTAAAACAAATTTCAATATAATATTTCGTCATTAATTACATTTTTTTCAACTAAATTAAATATTTTAGACCAAAAAATAAGTAAATTACTATTTTTTTAAAAAATAAATTTTTTACTTTTAGCGTCGAATATTTCGACGCTAATAGTATCAAAAATGGCCGCTGTAAGCGTACATATAATATTTTTTTAATATACGTTAGCCTCGACAAGTGTCGACGCTAAAAGTCACTTTTAGCGTCGAAACATTTCGACGCTAATAGTAACAACAATGGTCGCTGTAAGCTTACATATAATACTTTTTTAATATACGTTAGCGTCGACACATTTCGACGCTTAAAGTGAGAATTTTTGCGTCGATATATTTCGTCGCCAAATATACAATATAGCGTCGAACAATTTACTTTAGCGTCGAAATAACTTGGACGCAGAATACTGTTTTTTTAGCGTCGCAGTTATTTATTTCGACGCTAAAAGTGGTTTTCGTCGACATTTTATCGTCCATTGTTTGCGTCTAATTTTTTCGACGCTAAATATAATTTGCGTCGAAATCGTCACTTATGACGTCGAAATAATTCGACGCTAAATGGTCTAATTCTTGTAGTGCGACCGGTTCGCGTTGGGGTGGAACCCCAACCGAACCGGTCAATCACAGTTTTGATTTCGGTTCCAATTCCGAACCGGAACCGTGGCCGGTCTATTCATATATACTGAATTTGACATTGTGAAAGGGATTTGCTGAGCTCATTGCGTAGATACAAAAATATATAGATTTTTAATTGTACTCTTTCATGCGTCAAAGTATAATTATCTTAAAATAACATTATTATTTATATGATTAGGCGGCCCTAAAATTTTAAGGGTCCTAAATTTAATTATCTTAATTTACCGCTCGTATCCAAGGTTCCCAAAACCATCCATAGGTATAAGGTCTTCATCGTTCTCTCGCAATAAGGAAGAATTAATTACCACAGAAAAATATTCTAACATAAATGGGAAAAATATAAAAGAATTCGCAATGGTTTCTTAAACCAGGTTAATTTTGTGCTGAAAAAAAAAAAAAAACTTGCAATTGTATATTAGAAAAATGAAAAAAATATATAAATCTATTTTTTTTAATAAGAGTGTTCATCTCTCAAGTTTATCATATTATTAATGGAATTACTAATGTCGTAATATCACTGAATACAAATATCATATTTATTAAGAAATAATAATGGACATGTAATAGAAATTTTATAAAAAAAATTCACATCATTTTTATTGGAAATGTAAAAAAATTTCAAAATATTAATTACTTTTTCTTTTTCCCATTAAAAATCACTACAAGAAAACTTGAATTAGAGACGGATTTTTCTGTCACTAATCCTTCAATAGCGACGAAATAGAGACGGAAAAATTCTGTGTCTATTCTGTTCGTCGCAAAAATAATAGCGACGGATTTTTTTTTCCGTCGCTAAATTAGAGACGGAATAGCGATGGAATATATTACGTCTCTATATGGAGACGGAATATGCCGTCTTTAAATAGAGACGGAATACATTATGTCGCTATTTAGAGACGAAATATATTTCATCGCTATTTAGCGACTATTTAGCGACGGAATATTCCGTCTTTAAATAGCGACAGAATATGCCGTCGCTATTTGCCTCTCTATGCATTTTTTAAAAATAAAATGGTCATTTTTTATATTTTTAAGAAATTAAAATTATTTTAAACAATAATATTATTTTTAAGTAATTTTAGCAAGAGCTCAGCACCAAAATGTAGCTTCTTCAGTTACATTTATGTCAGAGAAACACAGAAACAGCACAAACTCGGTCAGTTCTCAGCAAGAACTTCTCCAAAGCCTATCAATAGGCTTATATTTTCACAAACCCAGCTCCCATGAAAATAAACCCTAAAACCACTTCAGAACAAGCATTAAATTCTCAGCCTATTACCTAACTTCCTAATTAGGTCAATCTCTCCAATTTTGTTGTCACAAAATCAAAACCCTTTATTAGTATTTTTAATTACCAATGCAAAGCACAACAATCCATATAGAAAAAAGAAAAATAAGAAGATGGATCAAGTTTACCTGGCTTCTTCGTGAGAGTGTGAGACAGAGGGCGAGGAGCGAGAGTGAGATTGAGATTTAGAGGGAGACCTCACCGAGAGTGAGAGTGAGAGAGCGTGGTGAATTTGAGAGAGGCAAGGAAATTTGAGAGATTTAGGGATTTTGGGTGAGATGGAAAACGATCTGGATGTGACGGGGAAAAGGAAAGAGAATTTTTTTTTTATTTAAGAAATTAAAACTTAGAGACTGAATTATATTTTCATCGCTATTTAGAGACGGAAATAAAATTTCGTCGCAAAAGTTAGGGACAGAATTTGAATTCCGTCTCTAAATAGCGACGGAATTTGAATTCCGTCTCTAAAGTTAGCGACGGAATTTGAATTCCGTCTCTATATATTTAGAGATGCAATTAAAATTCCGTCGCTAAATAAAGACGGAAATAAAATTTCATCGCTATTTAGAGATGGAATTCAAATTCTATCGTTATTTAGAGACGAAATTTTAATTCCGTTTCAATATATAGCGACAGATTTTTAAAATCCGTCGCTATTCCGTCGCTTTTTTCCCGCAATTTGATTGCCGCCACTATTAGTTACAGAATTTTGTCTCGTCGTTAAATTATGTAGCTAATGTTTTAATCCATTTCAATTATGTCGCTATTCCGTTTCTAATTTTTGAAACAGATTATTTCGTCGCTAATTTCCGTCGCTAAATTTGTATTTTCTTGTAGTGAATTTCCTAAAATAAATTCGTAATGAGTGCGCTTAAAACACTCGTTAGCATTTCCCATAGAAAATTACCTATCAAAGTAGAAGAAATTACTGCCCCGGTTGTTTTTTCTGTTATCCGAAACATAAGAAACTGTATGGAGGCAAAATATAATGACAAAAATTATGATAGATAATTATTTATCCCTATAAAATGACAGAAATTATGATAAATAATTATGTATCAAGATAAAATTACAATTACAGCTAAATTATGGAATTGAACCAAATTTTATCATTTTTAATGGGAAAAAAATGGAAAGCCCGTGCGTCTTGCTGCTCAAAAGAATAACAAGTCCAAACCTACCATGTGGGTAGTTCGCCATTATTTAATATAAAAAAATACTTTCACCAAAAAAATAGTCAACTAATCATATAGTATAAATTCGTAACCTTGGCAATGGGGCAATGGCAGTGGCATATGTACTAATTAAGTCACAAAGAAATTCAAAATTACACAGTAATTCTCCATTAATTACAAATGGCTCCAATTTTGGTCGATGATGGCAACTCTCTTTACAACTGTGTTGTCCAAGATGGCAATGGAGTCAAAGGCATGGTGGATCTAGGGTAATCAAAA
>SKCR01041102.1:0-15875 GCA_019454045.1 Zanthoxylum bungeanum
AGCTCAATTTATAGGGCGGATAGGCATCCGGCGTCGCTACACCAGCTTCTGTCGATGTGGCACGCTCTGGTTCGTCGGTTGCAGATTTTGGGTAAGATGATAAGGTGACATGTGGTGAGGTTGTTGGAGACTCAATTATTGTGACACGTGGCGGCTTCTGATTGGTCGGCTAGATTCTTATCCGATGACGTGGCACTGTTCATGATAACTCAATAATTGTGATAACGTCATTGATCACGTCATGATGATGTGGCGGTGACGTCATGATGATGTGGCGGTGGTGATTGTCGGCAACTTGAGATGATGACACGTGGCATGCGCATGTTAGTATATCTTCTGTGATGGTGACACGTGGCCCGGCGCACGTTAGCAAAGTCAACTTTTCAGATTTTGACACGTGTACCCGGCATAAGTTAGCACTGTACGGTGCATGTTAGGTGTCGCGACGCTGGATGTCTTGGTGTCGCGATGCGGGAAATTACCAAAATGCCCTTTTCGTCCAATTTTCACTGTTTGGCCCAAATCACCTCCAGAATGTCCTGAAACTTTATTATCTACAAAATAACACAAAACATATCAAAATATTCACAAAACTCAAGAAACTATACAAAATTTAGGTTAAATGAGTGGGTATTAGTGATAGATTTACCACTCATCAATACACCTTTTGATTTTCAAAATTCAATTAATTCATTTTCCAAAAATTGCTTTCAAAAAGTCAAACCATTAAAGCTTTGCCAACCACTTCCATCAATCAATCAATTAATCAAATTGTCACATCACTCAAAGAGACATGTGATTTGAAACTTGATGTGACTAATGATTTGACGTTTGATATGACATGCGGGCCGCACTTGAATTCGAAATGCGAGTGCGCTCGCAAACACTATCGGGCTCGGGTTCGCTAATTCCAAATTAACGAATTTTCAGTTGCGACGCAATTAAATAATTATGCCTAGCAAAATCACACTATTCACGTCGCTAACGAATTAATTCTAAATTAACTCGTTCGCCCGAATTAAAATCTAATTTCAATTCCGCGTCGAAATCCATTTTCGTATACTATATCAAATATATTATTTTATTGATTAATTCCAAATTAATCGTTTTCTCTCTTTAAATGATATTTTATCCCAGATAAAATATCTCCGCAATTAATCCTAGATTAATTTTCTCTCTCTACATTAATTAATCCCAGATTAATAAAGTGCGAGTCATACGTCATCGGTGAATCTTCGGGAAACGACCCATGAGATCCCCGGATATGTTGGCAGTAAATTCTGTCGTCGGACTATCAGAACAGGTAAGTACCTAGTACTACGTTTATACCAATTTACAAGACAAGGTTGGCTTCTAGCAAAGCGTCATGCCTACCCAGTTCTCCAGAAACATGCTTACAGGAATAAGCGATCTATATCAGGAGTAGTATACGTAGTATTGCGTATATCGATCAAGTATCGGATGTCACGTGCTTGGCCTGGGGCTAGAATTGTGTCTGCCCCGCACGAAGCACATATCAGATCTCTAGTAACTAGTCTCTATAATCGGATATACATGACATAGTCATAATATTCTGATAGCTGCAGCATATAAGAGAACAAGTTCTGTATCCTACGTGACCATCATCTCCACTATGACTAGAGTGATACTTCCGTCTTGACGTCACACCCAACACACTAAGATTCTCAATATACCCAGCAGAGGCGTATACAGAACATGTTAAAGCCCTGGACGACCAAAAACCAAAGTATATTAATTGTCGTAAGTATTAGCAGTGCAAGTCTCATGTTAAGACCAAATACACCTACCCTAATTTCGGACTTCCATAGACACATAGTCACACTACCAATGGAATTCTGAGGGGTCTATCCAGAGCAAAGATGTTTTTCGTACCATCGGTAAAACACAACCTCCTACTACACTTGCATGAGTATCCTATACCCAAATATATGAGAAGTATGCCGTTATGCCCTCACAACGCGCACAAGTGTAATACTAGTCTTTTACGCATTATCGATGTCCAATCTTGATAATACTCTGACTAGGGATATTTAATGATTAAACCTTCATGGATTGATATTGTCTCATATCATCTCAATCCAGGAACTAATCATAAAGACCTCCTATCATTTATACATCTTGGTGATCTAATCACAAATGATAAGAGCAATTTCCTTTGTCACATAGTTAATTTGTACAACAACACCATGATCTGTACAAATAGTGACGATATGGTCATAACTGTCCAACCCAGAGAGCACTTCTGAGAGATCTAAGCATCTCACACCCGGTGGTTTGGGAACAAATCGCAGGGGTCGAAGAACCTCGCCATCAACTCAACTCAATTCGAGAATAAATTCCAAGGGTCGAAGCAACTCACCATCAACCCAGCTCAGTACGGGAAAGAATCCCGGAGATCGAAGCATTTAACACCCAGCATGGTTCGGGAATAAAGCCCAGGGGTCGAAGTACCTCGCCATCAACTCATCACAGGTCAGGAATGAAGCCCATAGATCAAAGCATCTCACACCCATCATGGTTTGGGAATGAAGCCTAAGGGTCGAAGCACTTCACCGTCAACTGAAATCAGTTCGGGAATGAAGCCCAGAGATCGAAGCATCTCACACCCAACATGGTTCAGGATTGAAGCCCAGTGGTCAAAGTGTTGGTGTTCCTATAACATGCCAAGGATCTCTAAGATGATTTCGTGTGTGAATAATCAAAAATAAGATTGCGGAATAAACTTACTTTGATTGGTTTGGATGATGGATTTCAAAACTTTTGATGTTTGTGAAGAGCGCCAAGCTTTTCTTTGTGTTCCAAACTCAAGGAATTGGTTTCCCTATCACCTTGTTTTCTCTTTGAAGTGCTAGCTTCCAATAATTTTTGCAACCAAAACTCTATGGGAGAGGGATGAGCTCTCGGCATTCGAGAGAAAAGAGAGAAGATGAAATGCTGTGAATAGTAACTTTCTTTAACTTCCAAAGTTGACTTGGTTTAAATACAAAGTTTGTGTGTTGAAATTGGTTTGAGTGTTTTATAAGTAAAGCAAGCCTTACTTTCAACAAATCAAATCCACAAATCAAGCCCAACCCCTCCATCATATGTCCAACAAGTTGATTTAAGTGAAGTGGGTCCCATCACTTTTAAATTCCAAATTTAAGTCGGCTAACACAACACACAACTTCGATCAAGCCTGGGTTCATTTAATTCTGAACTAAACGAATTTGCCATTGCGACTAATTAAATCCAATTTAATTAAATAATTATTCCTTCATATTCTTTTAAGGAATACATAATCTTTAACAGACGTAGAATACTAAGTATGCGTATTACGATCCAATATCGGATGTCACATGCTAGGTTTGAGGCTGGAATGTGTGTCTGCCCCGTACAAAGCATATATCGTACCACTAGCAACTAGTCTCTTTATTATCGGATAATCATGACCTAGTCATATTATCCCGATGGTTGCAACCATTTAGAGAACCAGTTATGTATCCATGTGTGACCATCATCTCCATAGGGATATTTAATGATCAAACCATTCGTGGATTAATATTGTCGCATATCTTATTAATCCGGTACTGATCATATGGACTTTATCATTTACATTTCCAAGTAATCAAATTACAAATGATAAAAGAACAATTTCCTTTATCACATAGTTAATTTGTACAAAAAAAACCATGTCTTTTACAAAAAGTGATGCTATGGGTCATAATTGTCCAACAATCTCCCCTGGCCTATAGCCAATCACTCAAGTGTCCAACAACTGAACTATGTACGGGTCGCTCATGCTTATGCTAGATATCACTTTCGCCAGCGGATATGCAGGTTATCATCTGAAATGATCTTTCGATCTTGACATCGCCATGATGTATAATCTCACGAATCAGATAAACATTCAAAGTAAATACTTGGATCATTGATGAGACATAAATTTTTTAGCCTGTGTTGTAGCCTAAGCTCATCTGCTAACAAAACTACTACTACTCCTAATCCAATTAGGAATTTTTATAGATCCAAAATGCTTCTTTTCGTCCTCAGCTGAACAATATATTTCCGATTTTGTTGTTGAATCGGCAACAGTATCTTGCTTGGAAGATTTTCAGTTCACTGTTCAGTTGTTCAAAAATAGGTAACCCCTATTGCGACTTACAGTCGTATTTATTGGTTAGGAAACTTGCGTCGGTGAACCACTCACTTCAAGTTCTCCTCTCCATATAATAAAAAGCATCCTTAGTTCTTTAGGAAACTTGCGTCGGTGAACCTACTCACTTCAAGTTCTCCTTCTCCATATAATAAAAGCATCCTTAGTTCGTCGAAGATACTCAATGATGTTCTTACATCACCAGTGATCATCCACATGCTCAAGGCAAAATATGAGACACAGGTCGCGTATATGTCTTTCAATGTACTAGTTTTTCCAGATATTGCCAATATTATTAGATCGATCCTAGTAGATCCTTATTCCTAGAAAAAGGTTGCCTCTCCCAAGTTTGTCCATGGAGAATTTTAATGAAAGCAAAGCCTTTCACCGATTGTTAACATGGGAATGTTATTTCCAAGAAATAAGACATCATCAATGTAAGCACACAGCGAATGTCAGTTCTCTCCCCATTAACCTTATTATAACAATACAAAATCATCTTCTTTTGAATGAAATCATACACCATTTATGATCTCATTAAAACATTGGTTCCAAGAACACAATGCTTGTTTCAATCCATAATGGATCCATTTAACGTGCAACTTTGTTTGCATGTTTTGTGCCCGCGATAAACCATCAGGTGTTAGTTAAATCTGTTGGTTTCTATAATATGTCCCAAACAAGATTAAGCATGTGAAATACTATAAAGAATATATATGAACATGAAATATGGCGGAATCATACTTACAATGCCTTGTGATGAAGTAGATGATCAAATGGTAGAAGCTCCAAGTGGTGGAGGATTCGGCCAAGAGGAGGAAGAAGACTTGAAGCTCCAAGCTATTGTATTCCAAGCTCTTTGATGGTTTCCCTATCACCTCTTTTGATCCCTTGCTTGTGCTAGCAAAAATGGAGAAATGGAAGATCAAATCTTCCTTGCCCTTGTCAATGGAGTTCACGGCAATTGAGAGAGAAGAGAGTTTTTGTGTAATGTCTTGATTAATTAATTTTTGTATTACCAAAAATCATTTATATTTATGTTATAATTTATTAAATTAATAATAAATCTATGACATAAACCATGCAATGGCTTAGAGTGTCAAACACTCAAACTCCATGCAAAGCCTTTGAGTGAAATGCACACTATCACCATGCAATGCCTTAGAGTGTTTTGTACACTATTAACATGCAATGCCTTATCAATAAAATAATGCATATAATGACAAGTGTCATGTGGGCCCCACACGTTTCCCAATGAAAGTGGGCCCACGTCCACTCACGCGTTCGGGTTCGATATTTCCGAAATACCGAGCTAGCGTCGCGACGTTAATTAAATCGGATTTAAATAAATAATCGCTCCTAGCGAAATTATTATTTACGTCGCTTACGAATTAATTCTAAATTAACTCGTATGCCCGAATTAAAATCTAATTTTAATTTCGCGTCGAAATCGAATTTCGATTATTTATCGAATATAATAATTTTATCGATTAATTCCAAATTAATCGTTCTCTCTCTCTGAATAAGGGCACTTTATCCGAGATAAAGTTTCTCCGCAATTAATCCAAGATTAATTAAGTTCGAATCAAATATCATAGGTGAATCTTCAGGAAGCGACCCAAGAGATCTCCGGATATTTTGGCAGTAAATACGGTCGTCGGATAATCCGAACACGTACGTACCTCGTACTACGTCTTTACCGATTTACAAGACAAGGTTGGCTTCTAGCAAGCGCCATGCCTACCCAATTCTCCAGAAATATTCTTATAGGAATATAGATCTGTATCAGGCGTAGTATACCGTAGTATTGCGTACATCGATCCAGTATCGGATGATCACATGCTAGGCCTAGGGCTGGAGATGTGTCTGCCCCGTACGAAACATATATCGGACATCAAGCAACTAGTCTCTTTAAATCGGACAATCCTGACCTGGTCATATTGTCCCGACGGTTGCAACCTTTTATAGAGTACTAGTTTCTGCCCTGCGTGATCATCGCCTCCATATGTCTGAAGCGATACTTCCATCTTGACATCACATCCAGTACACTACGATTCTCGATAAACCCAGAAGAGGTGTACACAGAACCGGTTAGGGTCCCCAACCACCAAAACCAAAGTTTACCGATTGTCGCAAGTACTAGCGATGTAAGTCTCAGGTTAAGACCATATACACCTACCCTGATGCGGCCTCCCATAGACACATAGACATACTACCAATGGATTCCGCGGGGTCTATCCAGAGCGAAGCTGTTTCCTCCGTACCATCAGTAAAACACAACCTCCTATCGCACTTGCATAAGTATCCAATACTTAAATATATGAGAACTATGCCGTTGTGCCCTCACAACGTGCACAAGCGCAATACTAGCCTATTCCGCATTATCGATGTCCAGTCTCGATAATACTACGGCTAGGGATATTTAATGATTAAACCTTTATGGATTGATACTGTCTCATATCATCTCAATCCAGTACTAATCATATGGACTTTTGCCATTTATATATCAAGTAAATAAAATTACAAAACGGCAAAAGGCAATTTCATTATCACATAGTTAATTTTGTACAATAATACAATAGCATTTACAAACAGTGACGCTATGGGACATAATGTCTAACAATCTCCCACTTGGCCTATAGCCAGTCACTCAAGCATCTAATACCCGAACTATGTATGTGTCGTTCAAAACTGCTGAAGACAGCCTTCGTCGGGTCTGCAATGACATCTGATGCCTCGCGTCTAGCATGATGTGTCGTCAATTGCTGATGACAGCCTTCGTCAGTGGGTCTGCAATGTTATCATCTGATGTGACTTCTCGACTTTTACATCGCCACGATGTATAATCTCCCGAATCAGATGGTAACGTCGAAGAACATGCTTGGACCGTTGATGAGACCTTGGTTCCTTAGCCTGTGCTATGCCCCGTTATTGTCACAATACAATGGAACGGGCTCTGCTGCTAACGGAACTACTCCCTAATCCGATTAGGAACTTTCGGATCCAACTGCCTCCTTTGCTGCTTCAGATGCAGCGATGTACTCCGCTTCTGTTGTTGAATCGGCAACAGTATCTTGCTTGGAAGATTTCCAGCTCACTGCTCGTTATTCAAACAAAAAAATGTACCCGGATTGCGACTTGTAGTCATCTTTGTCGGTTTGGAAACTTGCATCGGTATACCCAGATACCGCAAGTTCTCCACCTCCATAAATTAAGAAAGCATCCTTAGTTCGTTTAAGATACTTAAGGATATTCTTAACTGCTATCCAGTGACCTTCACCTGGATCGGCCTGATAGCGCTGCACATGCTCAAAGCATATGAGACATCAGGTCGTGTACATATCATGGCATACATGATCGATCCGACTGCCGAGGCGAACGGTATCCGACTCATGTGGTTTCTCTCTTCCTGAGTCTTAGGACACATGTCTTTAGACAGAGAGGTACCACTCGTACCATTGGAACCAATCCCCTCTTGGATTGTTCCATGTTGAATCGCTTCAACACTTTATCAATGTATGTACTCTGGGAGAGTCCAAGCAGCTTTCTAGATCTATCCCGGTAGATTTTTATTCCAAGAATAAAGGCTGCTTCTCCCAGATCTTTCATGGAGAATTTTAATGAAAGCCAAGCTTTCACCGACGTCAGCATGGGAATGTCATTGCCTATAAGCAATACGTCGTCGACATAAAGGACAATAAAAGTAAGTGCTCTCCCACTAACCTTCTTGTATACACAAGGGTCATCTGCGTTTTGCACGAAATCATATTCCTTTATGATCTCATCAAAACGCTGATTCCATGACCGTGATGCTTGCTTCAATCCATAAATGGATCGATTTAACTTACAAACCTTGTTTGCAAGTCTAGGTACGATAAAACCGTCAGGCTGTTGCATATAAACATCCTCCAAAAGGTTTCCGTTAAGGAAAGCGGTTTTAACGTCCATCTGCCATATCTCGAAGTCGAAATATGCAGCTATTGCAAGCATTATCCGAATGGATTTAATCATGGCAACGGGTGAGAAGGTTTCGTCATAATCAATACCATATTGTTGACGATACCCCTTCGCTACAAGCCTAGCTTTGTACGTTGTATGTTGCCATCCATGTCGGTCTTCTTCTTGAAGATCCATCTGCATCCAATAGGCTTTACGCCTTCTGGTGCATCAACCAGTGTCCAAACTTGGTTGGCGTACATGGAATCCATCTCGGACTTCATGGCTTCTTGCCATAAAGCGGAATCGATATTTTGTATCGCTTCCTCATACGTAGCCGGCTCATTATCCTCAATAAGATTATATCTATATGAGGTGAGATCAGGAACCCATACCTCTCAGGTACTGTTCTGACTCTCTCCGACCTACGCGGTCCTTGTGTATGTGAAGTTTTGTGGTACAGACTCATCCCGGACGGTCTGTTCTTGATCCGTCATTGATTCATTGCCAGGAACAGTATCACTACGATCTTCATCGATTTCTACTTTCCTCCCACTTACCACTGCATTTAGGATTCCTTCTCAAGGAAAACCGCATGTAGAGCAACAAATACTTTGTTCTCTTGTGGGTGATAGAAGTAATATCCTTTGGTTTCCCTAGGATATCCTACGAAAAGGCATTTATCCGATTTGGTTCAAGTTTGGTACCTTCCAAACGTTTAACATATGCCCAGCATCCCCAAATCTTAGGAAAGAGAAACCTGGTTTCCTTCCTGTCCATATCTCATATGGAGTCTGTTCAACAGACTTCGACGGTACCTTATTCAAAATAAGTATAGCACTATGCACTGTTTAATGCGTATCCCCAGAAGGATATTGGTAGCTCAGTGCGACTCATCATTGACCTCACCATGTCCAATAAGGTGCGGTTTCTCCGTTCGGACACACCGTTTAATTGCGGTGTTCCAGGAGGAGTCCACTGCGAAAGAATACCATATTCTTTCAAGTAATCTTGAAACTCATAACTTAAGTATTCGCCACCACGGTCTGACCGTAATGTCTTAATACTCTTCCCTGTTTGTTTCTCCACTTCGTGTCGAAACTCTTTGAATTCTCAAAAGTTTCCGACTTGTGTCTCATAAGATACACATAACCATAACGAGATGCATCATCTGTAAAGGTTACGAAGTAGTGAAATCCACCTCTAGCCTGGCTAGACATGGGCCCGCATACGTCAGTATGAACGAGAGCCAACAGTTCTGTGGCACGTTCACCTTTACCACTAAAAGGTGATTTAGGCATTTTGCCTAAAAGACAAGATTCGCAGACGTCATATGAATTGGGATCAAATTCGTCCAAGTACCCACTCTTTCGAAAGTGTGGATATGCGAGTCTTGTTGATGTGTCCCAGACGACAATGCCACATATAAGCTTCATCTTTTAGATTACTTCTTTTGAGCCTTTTGTTTGTCATTTTAGGAGATTCATTTATATTCAAAATATAAAGACCGTTATTTGCAACAGCTATGCAAATTTCTGCATCATTTTTATATAAATAACACCCAGTGTTCCTGAATACAAAAGTGTAACCCTGCTGGGTTAACAAGGATACAGATATAATATTCCTAGTTAAACTAGGTACAAAATAACAGTTCAAAGTTTAAGTACATGCCCTGAGGGCAGTTCTAAAACAAAAGTCCCTACGGCCAAAACAGCAACTGGTGTTCCGTTTCCGACCCGTAGATCCATCTCCCCTGTCGCCAGCATCCTGCTATCATGCAGATCCTGCACATCAGTACAAATATGAGCACCACAACCAGAATCAAAAATCCAATTTTTAAAACTAGAAGTATTCATATTTATCTCAATAACAAACATACCAGAGGCGGTAGCCTTGCCACCCTTGCTATCCTCCTTCTGCACATGTTATTTGGCAGTCACGTTTCCAGTGACCCCTTTTGCCGCAGTTAAGGCAGATGTCGCGAGATTTGTCCTTTGGCTTCCTAGAAGCCACTGTCAACTTGCCTTTGCCCTTCTTTTGAACTTCCTCTTCCTCGCACCTCCAATTGCCATGGGCCTAGCTTTGGCGCATGAGAGGTCGATGCATAATGCGCCTCGCGCTTGCTCCCCTTTAGGAGTTCCCTTTCGGACTCCTTCAGCACGGACAACAACTCTCCAAGAGTGTCGTCAGTATCCATCAACTTATAGTTGACGATGATTTGTTTCCAAGTATCGGGCAGCGATTGTAATATCATATCAATCGTCAGCTCTGCCTCCAAGACAATGCCCATATTGGCTAACTCATCTATGTCAGCGATCATTTGAGTCCCGTGGGCCTCAACTGATGCGCCATCTGTCATCCGGGAGCGGAAGAGTTTCCTTACTAGCTCGTACCTCTTCATCCGCTTGTTAGTGCGGTGAAGATCACGCAATCTTGCCATCATGTTATAGGGATCCAAGTCCCTGTTTTGGCGTCTGAAATGCTGGGTCATTGCAGCTAGCATAACTGACTGAGCTTGGTCACAATCGTCACTATGAGTCTTCCATAACTCTAGCTCTAGTGGCTCAGTGGGTTTAGGCGGGAGAGGCCTCTGAATAGTATACAGTACCCTCTCAGCCCCAAGCACTATCTTGAGGTTCATTTCCCAGTCGGCAAAGTTTGTCCCTTTGAAGACATTATCGCCCATGATTATGTCGCGGATATTACCTTTGCCTGTCATCTTGACAACTATAGTCCAATAAAAGTCAACGATGTTATGGGTACAGTCAAACTGTTACAAGTAAAATAACAATATATTAGTCCAACTAATCAAATAAAATATTGACGAAATAATTTTGAAAGACGAGTAAGGCTAATTATCTGAACGAGATTGCAAATTCAATAATAGCCTCCCACTATTTTCTTCAAGTTTCTAACCCTCTGTAGACAACTCGGGAAATCTAATTTCCTAGTGGGCTAGGATCCCGTTAAATAACACACAACCTTGACTTTGGCCAACAAGTTGTATGATATTTAACTAGGTAGATCTCGAAGATCAATTGGATCCCATCCAATTCCTAGATCCGGTTAGGTGGACATCCAAGTCCGAAACATATATATCTAATACATATGTCAATGTATCCAATACATTTTCCTAACCATTTCCTCTGAATCAACTAAGCCTTGGCTTTGGCACAACAAACCTAATGATTCCAGTTAAGCGGGACCCATTGACAAGGAAAATTCGTAATCAATGTCGATGGACAAGAAGTGATCTTGACTTTGGCCAACAAATCACAACTTGGACAGGACACCGATGTGGAACAAATTCTCATGATTCAAACACATCCTCATTGACAAAGGTCTTGACTTTGGCCAACAAACCAATGCCAATTTCGGATCTTGAGAAAGAATCATTCAACGGAAGGAAAATCGCTTAATATTGTTTGAGGGATTTTTCGCGTAATTGGCAACCAATTTATTTATCTTTGTTAGGTCTCATCATCATACACCCTTAAGCATGCTTCTAAACATCATAAAGCGCGTAAAGTAAAGTAATAGTGATATGCGGATGGATATTTAAACAACTTGTTCCTAGAACAAATCACTCCCTTTCCTCTCCCGCTAGCACTATCTCTACAACTACCCAATTACATAATACAATAAGAGAAACCTCATTTACATTGAGGGGAATTAGGTGAGAAGAGAATACAAGAGATAAAGAGATAAGGCTGGACACGCAGGTCCAATTTATAAATTCCAAATATACAATAATTTCTAAAATTACCCTTTCCCTTCTAATATCCATCCGATATACACTATTCATTCATCACATACATATATATTCAAACAAGACATGCTTTTACAACCAATCTAATCCAATTAATTAGTCTTTGTTAAAGTGATCATCCAATGTTCAAACAACGGTTTGATTTTGTGCGAGTCCAACTCGATTGAGAATAAGTACATAAGGTACGAATTCGCGAATTATATCGAACTACTGATTAAATCTTATTTAATTCGTATTCAATACTAATTCATTTATTTAATTCCAAATTAAATGTTTACACTTTTAATTTGCTTTAAAGACTTAGATTCTAAATCTAATCCTATTGGGTCTCAAAGCCCAACTAACATCCAATGTTGAATTTAATTCAAGTCAAATGGGCTTAGAATTGATTTATTAAGGCTTGGGCTTTGGTCAATTTGGGTCAAACCCAATTGCCAAGCCCAAATAAGGAATCACCCTTAAGTGCCATAAAACCAATTTTAAGCCCATAAGGCCCAATTAAATTATTAAAGCCCATTAATTAAATTTTAATATTCCAAACATTAAAGTCCAATTAATTAAAGTGTAATACCAAGATTAATATATTAAACCAAATATTTCAAAAAAACCCATTTAATTTATTAATCATGTATTTATCAAATTAAATGTCCAACATTAATTTTATCAATCAACTCCATTTCATGTCCTTGTACATTCGGCCAAGGTGAGTTTTTGTGTCGATTTGTTTTTCAATCCGATTGAATTACTAATCTACGTCCCGTACACGTTCTAAGTCATCTAATGATCTTAAACACAAAATTTCAATCCACTCCAAGTAGCAACACTTCGGCTAAGGCATGGATTAGGGGAAAAATCATCCAATGCATTTTTCATAAAATTGATTCCAATAACATCATGTTATACACATGCAAGCATACTTATTAATCAAATTTCATAAGAACATGCTTATATCAATTTCATCATGCCATTCGGCCAAGGTGAAGATATTGGGGAAAAATCATCCAATGCATTTTTCATAAAATTGATTCCATGTAATATCATTCTATATACATGCAAGCATACTTATTCATCAAATTTCACAAGAACATGCTTCAATCAATTTATCACACCCATTCGGCCAAGGTCAAAATTTTGGGGAAAAATCATCCAATGCATTTTTCATAAAATTGATTTCATATAATGTCATTTAACATACATCTAAGCATACTCATTCATCAAATTTCACAAGACATGCTTCAATCAATTTTTCACAAATTTTTAACCTAAAGTATTTCATGCTTAAACCTAGCGCTCTGATACCATTGTTGGTTTCTATAATATGTCCCAAACAAAGATTAAGCATGTGAAATACTATAAAGAATATATATGAACATGAAATATGGCGGAATCATACTTACAATGCCTTGTGATGAAGTAGATGATCAAATGGTAGAAGCTCCAAGTGGTGGAGGATTCGGCCAAGAGGAGGAAGAAGACTTGAAGCTCCAAGCTATTGTATTCCAAGCTCTTTGATGGTTTCCCTATCACCTCTTTTGATCCCTTGCTTGTGCTAGCAAAAATGGAGAAATGGAAGATCAAATCTTCCTTGCCCTTGTCAATGGAGTTCACGGCAATTTGAGAGAGAAGAGAGAGTTTTTGTGTAATGTCTTGATTAATTAATTTTTGTATAACCAAAAATCAATTTATATTTATGTTATAATTTATTAAATTAATAATAAATCTATGACATAAACCATGCAATGGCTTAGAGTGTCAAACACTCAAACTCCATGCAAAGCCTTTGAGTGAAATGCACACTATCACCATGCAATGCCTTAGAGTGTTTTGTACACTATTACATGCAATGCCTTATCAATAAAATAATGCATATAATGACAAGTGTCATGTGGGCCCCACACGTTTCCCAATGAAAGTGGGCCCACGTCCACTCACGCGTTCGGGTTCGATATTTCCGAAATACCGAGCTAGCGTCGCGACGTTAATTAAATCGGATTTAAATAAATAATCGCTCCTAGCGAAATTATTATTTACGTCGCTACGAATTAATTCTAAATTAACTCGTATGCCCGAATTAAAATCTAATTTTAATTTCGCGTCGAATCGAATTCGATTATTATATCGAATATAATAATTTTATCGATTAATTCCAAATTAATCGTTCTCTCTCTCTAATAAGGCACTTTATCCGAGATAAAGTTTCTCCGCAATTAATCCAAGATTAATTAAGTTCGAATCAAATATCATAGGTGAATCTTCAGGAAGCGACCCAAGAGATCTCCGGATATTTTGGCAGTAAATACGGTCGTCGGATAATCCGAACACGTACGTACCTCGTACTACGTCTTTACCGATTTACAAGACAAGTTTGGCTTCTAGCAAAGCGCCATGCCTACCCAATTCTCCAGAAATATTCTTATAGGAATATAAGATCTGTATCAGGCGTAGTATACCGTAGTATTGCGTACATCGATCCAGTATCGGATGATCACATGCTAGGCCTAGGGCTGGAGATGTGTCTGCCCCGTACGAAACATATATCGGACATCAAGCACTAGTCTCTTTAAATCGGACAATCCTGACCTGGTCATATTGTCCCGACGGTTGCAACCTTTTATAGAGTACTAGTTCTGTGCCCTGCGTGATCATCGCCTCCATATGTCTGAAGCGATACTTCCATCTTGACATCACATCCAGTACACTACGATTCTCGATAAACCCAGAAGAGGTGTACACAGAACCGGTTAGGGTCCCCAACCACCAAAACCAAAGTTTACCGATTGTCGCAAGTACTAGCGATGTAAGTCTCAGGTTAAGACCATATACACCTACCCTGATGCGGCCTCCCATAGACACATAGACATACTACCAATGGGATTCCGCGGGGTCTATCCAGAGCGAAGCTGTTTTCCGTACCATCGGTAAAAACAACCTCCTATCGCACTTGCATAAGTATCCAATACTTAAATATATGAGAACTATGCTGTTGTGCCCTCACAACGTGCACAAGCGCAATACTAGCCTATTCCGCATTATCGATGTCCAGTCTCGATAATACTACGGCTAGGGATATTTAATGATTAAACCTTTATGGATTGATACTGTCTCATATCATCTCAATCCAGTACTAATCATATGGACTTTTGCCATTTATATATCAAAGTAAATAAAATTACAAAACGGCAAAAGGCAATTTCATTATCACATAGTTAATTTTGTACAATAATACAATATCATTTACAAACAGTGACGCTATGGGACATAATGTCTAACAAAAACATCCTCCAAAAGGTTTATATTAAGGAAAGTGGTTTTGACATCCACCTTACCATGTCCAACAAAGTTCGGTATCTCCGTTCTAACACACACACAAATGAGGTGTTCCGGGAGGAGTCCACTTTAAAAGAATACCATATTTTTTCATGTAATCAAGAATATCATTGCTCAGTATTTTCACAACCAGGTCCAACCGTGTGTTTTAATACATTTGCCGATCTGTTTTTCTACTTTGTGTCGAAACTCTTTAAATTTATCAAATGTTTCCAACTTGTGTTCATAAGACACACATAACCATTATGATATGCAACATTCGTAAAGGTTACGAAGTAATCATAACCACCTCTAGCTAGGTAGACATGGGCCACATCCGTCACAAGAACGAGGGCTAACAGCTCAGTGATACTTACAACCCTTACCATTAAAAGGTGTTTTTAGCACTTTGCACAATAAACAAAATTCACATATGTCATATGAACTAGGATCAAATCCGTCCAAGCATACATTCTTCCAAATAGTGGATATATGAGTTTTGTTTAATGTGTCCCAGACAACAATTCCATAAATAAGTCTCATATGATTAACTCAGTTCGAGCCTTTTGTTTGTCATGTTATATGTTTGAGATTTATTTATATTCGAAATACAAATACTATTATTAACATCTAATGTGTATATCTAAATATCATCTTTATAAACAAAACACCCATTGTTCTGGAACAAAGGTTTACCGCAACGAGTTAAAC
>SKCR01041103.1:0-15728 GCA_019454045.1 Zanthoxylum bungeanum
AAGCGATACGAGGTATCGACTCCCTATTATGGCAAAGTGCCATGAATCCGAAATAGATTCCATGTATAACAATTATTTTGGATACTAGTTGTTGTACCACAAGGCATTGTGCCTATTGGTACATTAAACGTCTTCAAGGAAGACATACATGGAAGGCAACATACCAACGTACAAAGCTGGGCTTTTGACGGAAAGGTATCGTTATCAACATTGTGTTAATAACGGTTCAACCTTTTACCTGTTGCCATGGTAAATCCATTTTGAAGATGCTTGTTGATAACTGCATATTTCATTTATGAAATGTGTCAGTTGCAGATCAAAATCGCTTTCCTGAAAAGGAAACCTTTTGGAGGATGCTTACAACATCCTGACGATTTTGTATAACCGACAAACAAGGTTTGCAGGTTATTCGATCCATGTTTGGATTGAAACAAGCATAAGGTTCTAGGAATTATCGTTTTGATGTAATCATAATGGAGTATGATTTAATTCAAAACGAAATGATTCTTGTGTATATAAGGAGGTTAGTGAGAGAGGGCACTGACAATGAAATTCCCATAAAGCAATTGGTGAAAGCTTGGCTTTCATAGATATTCTTTAATAGAAATTCTCCGTAGAATTCTGGGGAGTAACAACCTTTATTCGAGGAATAAAGATCTACTGGGATAGATTTGGAGTTGTTAACACTCTCTGGAAATTGTACATTTAAAATGTACTTGTATTGGTGTCTCATACGCTTCGAGCATATGGAGTCACGATCAGGTCAGTCCAAGTGATAGTCATTGGATTGAAGATTAAGAACATCTGTTAGTATCTGAGAGAACTAAAGATGTTGTCCTAAACTATGGAGATGGACAACTTGAAGTGACTGGGATCACCGCTGCAAGTTTCCAAACAATTAACTACTACGGTACTATAAAGTTTGAATAACGGGACAGTGAGCTGGAAATCTTCCGAGCAAGATAACTATTGCCGAATAAAAACAACAAATGCGGATTATTGCTGCAGCTGAGGCAGCAATAGAAGCCATTTGGATCGAAAATAAATCTAATTAAATTAGATATAGTTCTTTTAGCAGCTGAGCTAGGCGTCAGCACAGGCTAAGGAATTAAAGGTCTCATCGACGATCCAGATATATACTTCTATCATCATCTGATTCGTTCAGATCATACATCGTGGCGATGTGATGATCGTATAAATCGCGTCAGAAGATAATTACGCAAATCTGCTGACGAAAACCTTTCCTCAGCAATTTGAGCGAACCGTTCATAGTTCGGGTGTGGGACACTCGAGTGACTGGCTATGTGCCAAGTGGGAGATTGTTGGATAATATGACCCATAGCGTCACTATTCGTACAGATCATGGTGTTGTTGTACAAATTAACTATGTGACAAGGAAATTGCACTCTCATCATTTGTGATTAGATCACCATAGATATATAAATGAAGAGAGGTCCATATGATTAGTTCCTGGATTGAGATGATATGAGACAGTATCAGTCCACGAAGGATTAATCATTAAATATCCCTAGCCGGAGTATTATCGAGACAGGACATCGATAATGCGGAATAGGCTAGTATTGCACTTGTGCGCGTTGTGAGGGCACAACGGCATAGTTCTCTCATATATAAGTATTGGATACTTATGCAAGTGCGATAGGAGGTCGTGTTTCACCGATGGTACGGGAAACAGCTTCGCTCTGGATAGACCCCTCGGAATCCCATTGGTATTATGACTATGTGTCTATGGGAGGCCGAAATCAAGGTAGGTGTGTATAGTCTTAACCTGAGACTTGCATCGCTAATACTTACGATAATCGATAGACTTTGGTCTTGGTGGTACAGGGCTTTAACCGGTTCTGCGTACACCACTTCTGGGTTTATCAGAATGTCGTAGTGTATTGGGTGTGATGTCAAGACGGAAGTATCACTTCAGTCATATTGGAGATGATGTCACGCAGGATATGGTATTAGTGCTCTTAAGTGTTGCGCAACCAATCAGGATATTGTGACCAGGTCATGAATATCCGATTATAGAGACTAGTTACCAGACATCCGACATGTGCTTCGGACGGGGCAAACACTTATCCAGCCCCAGCCCTAGCACGTGACTATCCGATACTGGGCCGATATACACTATACTACGGTATACTATGCTTGATACAGATCTATATATATTCCTGTAAGAATATTTCTGGAGAATTGGGTAGGCATGGCGCTTTGCTAGAAGCCAACCTTGTCTTGTAAATCGGTATAAACGTAGTACGAGGTACTTACGTGTTCGGATAATCCGACGACCGTATTTACTGCCAACATATCCGGAGATCTCATGGGTCGCTTTCTGAAGATTCACCGATGATGTATAACACGCACTTTAATTAATCTGGGATTAATTAGAAGAGAGAGAAAATTAATTTGGGATTAACTGCGGAGATATTTTATCTGGGATAAAATATTAATTAAAGAGAGAGAACGATTAATTTGGAATTAATCGATAAAAATATATTTGATATATTATTAGAAATTGGATTTCGACGTGGAATTAAAATTAGATTTTAATTCGGGCGAACGAATTAATTTAGAATTAATTCGTTAGCGACGTGAATAGTGATTTCGCTAGGCGTAATCATTTAATTACGACGCGATGGAAAATTCGTTAATTTGGAATTAGTGAACCCGAGCCCGGGATTATTTGCAAGCGCATTCGCATTTCGAATTCGAGTACGGCACGCAAGTCAAATCGTGCGTCAAATCGCTAGTCACAATCAAGCGTCAAATCAAATGTCACTTTGAGTGATATGACATGTTGTCACTTGATTTGAGTGATTGATGTAGAAGTTGAAAAAGCAACATTTGCTTTTTACTTTTTGACTTTTGAATTAAGTAATATATATGTTTTATTTAATTTACTTGGTAAATATAATAACATATATATTAAAGCTTTATCTTCTCTCTCTCACATGCAAGACATACGGTCTTCTTCTTTTCCCTCTCTTTTCTTCTCCCTCTCATTCACGGCTTCACTGCCGATTTCTTCTCCAAAATTTTCTGGTTTGACCGAAATTTTGAGAAGCAAATGAAGAAGAGTAGTGCTAGCACACACATGGGTTATATTATGGTGATAGGGAAACGAATTTGTGAGCTTGGAAAGCTTGAAGCTTTGAGCTTCCATGGAGTCTTTCATGGCCGATTATTGGAGCCTCAAAACAGCCCCCAACCGAGCAGTCCACTGCATGAGGAAGCTATTGCCGAGCTTGGAGGGAGGCAAAAACGCAACTTGTTCTTCATTTCATCAAAACCCGTTCAATGTGAGTTTATTCGGCACCTCCTTTGATGTGTATTCACTCGTTTTTATGCATGATTTATGATCTTGGGACTTGATTGAAACTCAACACAGAGCTAGGGGGATGGCGATACGTAACGCCCTTAGACCCTAGTTTCAGAGCTTGGTGGGTAGCATGGATCCGCACCCCCAGTTCTAGTTCTTTGGCTTGGGGGATGACGATATGTAACGCCCCAAGACCACAAGTTTCAGGGAAAAGAGTGGCATGCTTTGGGGGATGGCGATACGTAACGCCCCAAAGTCATGGTTTTGCATTCCTGGCTTCAGATAGGCGTATGGGGGGACGGCGATGCGTAACGCCCTCATAATTCAAGTTTTTTAGTTACAAATCAGTTTTCTGATACAAGACTTCCAAAGAATAGTTTTCATAAAAAGAAACCAGTTTTTCAGAGACAGTTTTTAGAAAACATGTACATAGAAAGTTTTCAGAACAGTTTTTCCGACAGGTCTTAGAAAATATTAGTTTTCATAAAGAAGCCCAGAGATTTCAAATAGAAGAAAAAAAGTTTTGATATAAAGGTTTTCTTGAATTTTTGGTTTTAGAACCAAATGATTTTACAACAGTATTTTAGTTTTTCCGTCTACTCACTTAGATCGTATAACGGTCTAACCCCCTCCCAGTTTTCTTATTTTGTAGGTATTCTCGGAGGACGAGCAAGGGAGAATGGATAATGTTGCAGTCACTAGGGTTTGGAGCCCACCAGTCCAAGTCAAAGAGTAAAAGTCCAACTGGAGTCAGTCAGAGTCAAGTAAAAGTCATGTACTAGTAATTGAGTGTGTAGTCATTGTAAAAAAACAAGTGTTTACGAGTATAAAGTTATTAAAAATGAACTTGTTTTTCATGTTGTCTAGTTTGGGCTTTGGTTCCATATATATAAGAACTTGATTGAGAAAAGAGAAGTAGTACAGTTATACTTAGAAGGACAGAGGCTCATGGGAATAGTACGGCATATTCCCTGCTAGTAGCATCTTTCTGATTAAAGGATGTTACATCCGGGAAAACCACTCCTTGAACAAACCTCCCTCAACTATGAATTTATTTGGTTTGTTTTTTTGGGAACCAAATGCAAACTTGGTAAAAAATAGAATACATAAAGATAAACAAAGAAATTAACGTGGTTCGGTGGAATGGATCCAACCTACATCCACGAGCACAAAGGGAAAAGAAAGCTTTTATTATTGGCTCGGGTCAGACCAATCTCTTTTGTTTCTCTAGCTCGAGATTCTTTTCTCTCTATTACAAGTTACATGTGCTATTGAATAAAATTGCTCAACCATTGACAATGAACTCTCAACCCTCTTATATATTAAGCCAAAATATACTATTACGCTAATTTCTTGACATTAGCCATGTTGTTAAGCCATTATTGCTTAGGCTCTCTTCCTTAATTTGTTAGTGTTCCTAGAACATGCCAAGGATCTCTAATCATGATATGTGTGTGAATACTCAAAGAAGTTACGGAAAAACTTACATTGAGTGGATTTGATGGAAGTATGAAGTTCAAAACGTTTGATGTTGGTGAAGAGCTCCAAGTTTCTCTTTTCGTTCCAAACTCTAGGATTGGTTTCCCTATCACCTTGTATGACTCCTTGATAGTGCTAGCTTGAAGAAAATTTGCAACATAACTTCTAAATGGAGAGGGAGAACTCACGACATTGCTTGGAAAAGGAGAGAAAGTTTTTCCTTTTTGTGTTGTGTATTTGATTTTCAAAAAATCAATTATCATTTACCAAAAATCAAGTTGGTATATGTCATTCCAAATGACAAAGTGTGTTGGATTTTAATTGAGTCAAAAACAAGCAATCTAATGCTTACACTCAACCTCAATCATTTCCATCACTAGTCAAATGTGTGATGTAAGTCAAGTGGGTCCCACCACTTGTCAATTCCAAATTTAAGTTGAACAATCCAACACGCAAGTTCGGTCGGGCCCAGGTTCGTTTAATTCTGAATTAATGAAGTTTCTGTTGCGACATAATTAAATAATTATACCTTGTAAAATTATTATTAAATTCGCTTACGAATTAATTCTAAATTAATTCGTTTGCCAGAATTAAAATCCAATTTTAATTCCGCCATTGAAATCTAATTTCAATTAATATATCGAATATATTATTTAATCGATTAATTCCAAATTAATCGTTCTCTCTCTTCTATCTGAATTTTATCCCAGATAAATTCTTGCCGTAATTAATCCTACATTAATTTTCTCTCTCTCATAATTAATCCCAGATTAATTTTGTTCGACTCAAATGTCATCGGTGAATCTTTGGAAAGCGGCCCATGAGATTCCTGGATATTTTGGCAGTAAATTCGATCGTCGGACTATATGAATACATGCGTACCCCGTACCACATTCTTACCGATTTACAAGACATGGTTGGCTTCTAGCAAAGTACCGTGCCTACCCAATTCTCCAGAAATATTCTTTTAAGGAATACATTATCTTTATCAAGCGTAGTATACTAAGTATTACGTATTACGATCCAGTATTGGATGTCACATGCTAGGACTGGGGCTGAAATTGTGTCTGCCCCATACGAAGCATATATCGGATCACTAGCAACTAGTCTCTTTGATCGGATAATCATGACCTTGTCATATTATCCCGATAGTTGTAACATATTAGAGTACCAGTTTTGTATCCCTACGTGATTATCATCTCCATATGACTGAAGTGACACTTCCATCTTGACATCACACCCAATACACTACGATTCTCAATAAACCCAGAAGAGGCGTACACAGAACCTGTTAAAGCCCCGGACGACCAAAACCAAAGTTTACTGATTGTCGCAAGTATTAGCGATGTATGACCAAAACCAAAACCAAATACACCTACCCTGATTCGGATTCCCATAGACACATAGCATACTACCAATGGGATTTCGAGGGGTCTATCCAGAGCGAAGCTATTTCCGTACCATCGGCTAACATAACCTCCTATTACACTTGCATGAGTATCCAATACCCAAATATATGAGAACTATGTCGTTACGCTTCCATAACGCGCACAAGTGAAATACTAGTCTATTCCGCATTATCGAAGTCTAGTTTCGATAATACTACGACTGGGGATATTTAATGATTAAACCTTTCGTGGATTGATATTGTCTCATATATTATTAATCCGGAACTAATAATAAGGACTTTTATCATTTATATATTCAAGTATTCTAATTACAAAATGATAAAATATCAATTTCCTTTGTCACATAGTTAATTTATACAAAAACCACAATGTCTTTTACAAATAGTGATGGTATGGGTCATAATTGTCCAACAATCTCCCATTTGGCCTATAGCCAATCACTCAAGTATCTAACACTTAAACTATGTACATGTCGCTCAAACGTTTTCTAAGAAATAGCCTTCGTCAGCGGATCTGTAATGTTGTCATCTGATACAACCTTCTCGATCTTCATATCACCACGATGTATGATCTCACGAATCAGATGGAAACGTCGAAGTACATGCTTAGATCATTGATGAGACCGCGATTCCTTAGCCTGTGCTATAGCCCCATTATTGTCACAATACAAAGGAACGTGCTCAACTGCTAACGGAACTACTCCTAATCCAATTAGGAATTTACGGATCCAAACTGCCTCTTTTGATGCCTCTGTTGCAGCGATATATTCCATTTTTGTTGTTGAATCGGCAATAGTCTCTTGTTTGGAAGATTTCCAGCACACTGCTCTGTTGTTCAAACAAAATATGTAGCCGAATTGTGACTTACAGTTGTCTTTAGCAGTTTGGAAACTTGCATCGGTAAACCCAGTAACCTCAAGTTCTCCATCTCCATAGACTAAGAAAGCATCCTTAGTTCGTCTAAGATACTTAAGGATGTTCTTAACCGTAACCCAGTGATCATCACCTGGATCGGCCTGATAGAGACTACACATGCTCAAAGCATACGAGACATCAGGTCGTGTACATATCATGGCATACATGATCGATCCGATTGCAGAAGCGAATAGGATCCGACTAATGTTGTCTCTCCCATCTTTAGTTTTAGGACACATATCCTTAAATAGAGAGATGCCATGTGACACTAGCAACAGTCCCCTCTTAGACTGATCCATGTTGAATCTCTTCAACACTTTGTCGATATACGAGCTCTGGGAGAGTCCAAGCATCTTTCTAGATCTATCTCAATAGATCCTTATTCCTAGAATAAAAGCTGCTTCTCCCAGATCTTTCATGGAGAATTTTAATGAAAGCCAAGCTTTCACCGAATGTAGCATGGGAATGTCATTGCCAAGAAGCAATACATCATCTATGTAAAGGAAAATGAATGTCAGTGCGCTCCCACTTACCTTCTTATATAAACAAGGATCATCCTCGTTTTGTACGAAATCATATTCATTTATGATCTCATCAAACATTTGTTCCAAGAACGCTATGTTTGCTTCAATCCATAAATGGATCGATTTAAGTTGCAAACCTTGTTTTCATGTTTTGGTATGACAAAACTGTCAGGCTGTTGCATATAAACATCCTCTAAAAGGTTTTTCGTTGAGGAAAGCGGTTTTGACATCCATCTGCCATATTTCATAATCGAAATATGCAGCAATAGCAAGCATTATCCGAATGGATTTAATCATGGCAACATGTGAAAAAGTTTCATCGTAGTCGACACCATGTCGTTGACGATACCCTTTTCGCTACAAGCCTAGCTTTGTACGTTTGTCTATTGCCATCCATGTCGGTCTTCTTCTTGAAGACCCATTTACAACCAATAGGTTTTATGCCTTCTGGTGCATCAACCAGTGTCCAAACTTGGTTGGTATACATGGAATCTATTTCGGATTTCATGGCTTCTTGCCATAAAGCAGAGTTGATACCTTATATCGCTTCCTCATACGTAGCCGGCTCATTATCCTTAATAAGATTAATATCTACGTAAGGTGAGATCAGAAACCCATACCTTTCAGGTTGTTTTCTGACTCTCTCTGACCTACGCGGTTCTTGTGTATTAGAAGATTGTAGTACAGTCTCATCCATGATGAACTGTTCATGTTCCGTTAAGGAATCGGTGCCAGGAACAGTATCACTTTAATTTCATCGAGTTCTACTTTCCTCCCACTTCCTTTTCGAGGAAAACCGCATGTAGAGCAACAAATACCTTATTCTCTTGTGGGTTGTAGAAGTAATATCATTTGGTTTCCCTATGATAAACCTACAAATAGGCACTTATCCGATTTGGGTTCTAGTTTGGTACCATTTAAACGTTTAACGTATGTCCAGCAACCCCAAATCTTCAGGAATGAGAAACCTGGTTTATTTCCTGTCCATATTTCATATGGAGTCTGCTGAATAGACTTTGATGGAACCTTATTCAAAATAAGTATTGCATTGTTCAATGCATATCCCCATAAGGAAATTTGTAACTCAGTGCGACTCATCATGGACCTTACCATGTCCAATAAAGTTCGGTTTCTCCGTTCGGACACACCGTTTAATTGAGATGTTCCGGGAGGAGTCCATTGTTAAAGAATACCATACTCTTTCAAGTAATCTAGAAACACATTGCTTAAGTATTCTCCACCACGGTCCGACCGCAATGTTTTAATACTTTTGCCGGCCTATTTTTCTACTTCGTGTCAAAACTCTTTGAATTTCTCAAAGGTTTCCAACTTGTGTCTGATAAGATACAAATAACCATAACGCGATGCATCATCCGTAAAGGTTATGAAGTATTCATATCCACCTCTAGCCTAGCTAGACATGGGCCCATATACGTCACTATGAACGTGGGCTAATAGTTCGGTGCCACATGCACCTTTACCGCTAAAAGGCGTTATAGGCATTTTGCCTAATAAATAAGATTCACAGACGTAATATGAATTTGGATAAAATTCGTCCAAGTATCCACTCTTCGAAATTGTAGATATACGAGTCTTGTTAATGTGTCCCAGACGACAATGCCACATATAAGTTTCATCATTGTTACTTAATTTAAGCCTTTTGTTTGTCATGTTATATGTTTGAGATTGATTTATATTCAAAATATAAAGACCATTATTAATATCAGCACTACATATCTCAAAAACATTTTTATAAACAAAACACCCGGTGTTTCTGAATACAAAAGTATACCCACATTGGGTTAAACAAGATACAGATATAATGTTTCTAGTCAAACTAGGTACATAATAGCAGTCTGATAAATTAAGTACATACCCCGATGGCAGTTCCAAAATATAGGTCCCAACAGCCAAAACGGTGACTCTAGTCCCATTTCCAACTAAGAAGGTCGATCTCTCCTGAAGCCAGTCTCCTGCTAATCTGCAGATCCTGCACATCAGTACATGTATGAGTACCATAACCAGAATCAAAAATCCAATTTTTAAAACTAAAAGTAGACATGTTTATTTCAATAACAAACATACCTGAAGCCGGAGCCTTGCCTACCTTCACTTCCTTCATGTGCACCTTGTAATCACGGCAGTCACGCTTCCAGTGACCCCGTTTGCCACACTGTAGGTAGACATCTTGGGATTTGTCCCTTGTCTTCCCAAAAGACTTTGATGATTTGGCCTTGCCCTTTCTCTTCTTCTTCTTCTTCACACCTTCAGAAACCTTCGGCCAAGCCTTGGCATTCTGAGAGGTCGAAGTGAAGTGTGCATCGCGCTTCTTGCCCTTTAGAAGCTCATTTTCTTCCTCTTTTAGAATTTCCATCAACTCACCATGAGTCTTCTCTTGGTTCATCATATTGTAGTTCATGATGAACCCGCTCCAACTGTCAGGAAGACTGTAAGATCAAATCTATGGAAGTCTCAGCCTCAAAGGTTATGCCTAGCTGACCCAGCTGTTCGATGTCAGCAATCATCTGTGACACATGGTGCTCGATAGATGTACCCTCTGAAATTCGAGAGCGAAAGAGCTTCTTCTGCAACTCTTACTTCTGCGATCTAAGGTTAGATCAGTGAAGGTCCCTTAATTTCAACATCATTTCGTGGGGATCCAATTCCTTGTTTTGACGATGAAGTTGTGGGGTCATTGCAGCAAGCATGACGGATTGAGCAGTTGGGTTGTCATCACTATGAGTCTTCCAAAGCTCAAGCTCAAGTGGCTGCTCAATTCCGGGCTTAGGCCCGAGAGGTCTCTCTATTGTATAGAGCATCTTCTCAGCCCCCAGGACAGTCCTAATTTTCATATCCCAGTCATGAAAGTTCGCCCCATTAAAGACATTTTCACCCATACTAATGTCCCTAACATTGATCTTTCCAGCCATCTTAATTGCAATAGTCTAACTATGTAATTAACGATTACGGGTACAGCCCAACTTTTAAAAGAAAATAATAAAATATTAGTCCAACTAATATAAATATGTAAAATGACGAAAATAATTTGAAAGCGCGTATTTGACAAGTTTTTAAACGAAATTGCAAATTCAATACTGGCCTCCCACTATTTTTCGGCGATCCTCTAACCCTCTGTTGAGTACTCGGGAAACCTAGTTTCTTAGTGGGCTAGGATCCCGTTAAATAACACACAACTTTGACTTTGGCCAACAAGCTGTATGAAACTTAACTAGGTAGATCTCTAAGATCAATTGGATCTCATCCAATTCCTAGATCCGGTAGGTGGTGTTGGACAGTTATGACCTATAGTGTCACTGTTTGTAAAAGACATTGTGTTTTTGTACAAAATTAACTATGTTGTAATGAAATTGCCTTTTACCGTTCTCTAATTTATTTACTTTTATATATAAATGGTAAAAGTCCTTATTATTAGTTCCGGATTGAGATGATATGAGACAGTATCAATCCATAAAGGTTTAATCATTAAATATCTCTAGTCGTAGTATTATCGAGATTGGACATCGATAATGCGGAATAGACTAGTATTGCACTTGTGCTCGTTGTGAGGGCATAACGGCATAGTTCTCATATATTTAAGTATTGGATACTTATGCAAGTGCGATAGGAGGTTGTGTTTTACCGATGGTACGGAAAATAGCTTCGCTCTGGATAGACCTCGCGGAATCCCATTGGTAGTATGTATATGTGTCTATGGGATTCCGCTTCAAAGTAGGTGTATTTGGTCTTAACCTGAGACTTGCATCGCTAATACTTACGACAATCGGTAAACTATGTTTTTGGTCGTCCAGGGCTTTAACAGGTTCTGTGTACGCCTCTTCTGGGTTTATTGAGAATCGTAGTGTATTGGATGTGATGTCAAGATGGAAGTATCACTTCAGACATATGGAGATGATGATCACGCAGGGATTCAGGACTGGTTCTCTATTGTGTTGCAACCATCGGGATAATATGACAAGGTCATGATTATCCGATTCAAATAGACTAGTTGATTGATATCCGATATGTGCTTCGTACGGGGCATACACTATTCCAGCACCAGGCCTTACACGTGACATCCGATTCTGGATCGCAATACGCAATACTACGGTATACTATGCCTGATATAGATCGTATATTCAATTAAGAATATTTCTGGAGAATTGGGAAGGCATGGTGCTTTGCTAGAAGCCAACCTTGTCTCGTAAATCGAAAAAAACGTAGTACTTGGTACGTACGTGTTCGGATAGTCCGACAACCGGATTTACTGCCAACATATCCAGGGATCTCTTAGGTCGCTTCCCAAAGATTCACCGATGACGTATGATTCGAGCTTAAATAATCTGGGATTAATTACGGAGAGACTTTATCTTGGATAAAGTACTATTTGAAGAGAGAGAAAGATTAATTTGGAATTAATCTTTAAGTTAATATATTTAATATATTAATCGAAATTTGATTTCGACGCGGAATTAAAATTAGATTTTAATTCGGGCAAATGAGTTAATTTAGAATTAATTCGTTAGCGACGTGAATAGTAATTTTGATAGGCATAATTATTTAATTAAATTCGATTTAATTACGTCGCGATGAAAGTTCGTTAATTCAGAATTAGCGAACCCGAGCCCGGGAGTGTTTGCGGGCCCACTCGCATTTGGAATAGAGTGGGTGGTGGACAGTTATGACCCATAGCGTCACTGTTTGTAAAAACATTATGGTTTTGTACAAATTAACTATGTAATAATGGAAATTGCTTTTTATCATTTCGTAATTAGATTACTTAAATGTGTGAATGATGAAAGTCCTTATGATTAGTTCCGGATTGAGATGATATGAGACAGTATCAATCCACGATGGTTTAATCATTAAATATCCCTAGTCGTAGTATTATCGAGACTAGACATCGATAATGCGGAATAGACTAGTATCGCACTTGTGCGTGTTATGGAAGCGTAACAGCATAGTTCTCATATATTTAAGTATTGGATACTCATGCAAGTGTGGTAGGACGTTGTGTTTTACCGATGGTACGGAAAACAGCTTCGCTCTGGATAGACCCCACGGAATCCCATTGGTAGTATGACTATGTGTCTATGGGAGTCCGTATCAGGGTAGGTGTATTTGGTCTTAACCTGAGACTTGCATCGCTAGTACTTGCGATAATCAATACGCTTTGGTTTTGGTCGTCCAGGACTTTAACAGGTTCTGTGTACGCATCTTCTAGGTTTATTGAGAATCGTAGTGTATTGGGTGTGATGTCAAGACGGAAGTATCACTTCAGTCATATGGAGATGATGGTCACGCATGGATACAGAACTAGTTCTCTAATGGGTTGCAACCATCGGGATAATATGACTAGGTCATGATTATCCGATAACAAAGAGACTAGTTGCTAGTGATCTGATATATGCTTCGTACGGGGCATACACTATTCCAGCCCCATGCCTTGCATGTGACATCCGATACTGGATCATTATACGCAATACTACGTATACTACGTCTGACAAAGATCGTATATTCCATTAAGAATATTTCTGGAGAATTGGGTAGGCATGGCGCTTTGCTAGAAGCCAACCTTGTCTCGTAAATCGGTAAGAACGTAGTACAAGGTACGTACGTGTTTGGATAGTCCAACGACCGGATTTACTGCCAACATATCAAGTGATCTCTTGGGTCGCTTCCTGAAGATTCACCGACGACGTATGATTCGAACTTTATTAATCTGGGATTAATAGCAGAGAGACTTTATCTGGGATAAAGTACTTTTTGAAGAGAGAGAACAATTAATTTGGAATTAATCGATAAAATAATATATTCGATATATTATACGAAATTGGATTTCTACGCGGAATTAAAATGGATTTTAATTCGGGCTAACGAATTGATTTAGAATTAATTCGCAAGCGATGTGAATATTAATTTTGCTATGCATGATTATTTAATTAATTTGATTTAATTACGACGCAAAAGAAAACTCGTTAATTCGGAATTAACGAAACCGAGCCCGAAAAGTGTTTGCGACGCCACTCCGATTTTGAATCAAGTGCGGCCGCAAGTCACATCGCGAGTCACATCACTTGTCACTTTAGTGATAGATGTCTAAGTCACCTTTTGGTAAGTGACATGCAGTCACTATTCATGATAGAGGTTGGTGTGGGAATTTAATGCCATTTTGGAGCCAAAAATTTACTTTGACTTTGGTAAAGAATATACCAAATTTTTGTAATTGTTTTTGTATTTGTTTTTAGAAAAACAAGAAACAAACACAAAATCTCTCTCCTCTTTCAGAAAAAAACGTGAGCACTCTTAAGGGGAAAGTAAATCATTTTTCTTTCTTCAATCTTGCTAGCACATTAGAGGAATCAATACAAGGTGATAGGGAAACCGAACTAAGAGCTTGGAATCCGTTGAAGCTTGGAAATCTTCTTCAACAAAAACAAGGGCTTGGAAGCAATGAGGGAAAAGTTTTGTTGATCTTCACATCAAAATCCGTTCAATGTAAGTGTGTTTTCCGCCTCATTTATTTGAGTATTCATTCTATTTCATGCTTATAATGATCTTGGGACCACCCTAGAATCCAACAATGGTATCATAGAGCAAGGTTTAAGCATGAAAAGATTAGGGTAAAATTGGGTAAATTGATTTTGAGCATGTTTTGACTAAATTACATGTTTGAGCATGCTTGTATATGGATGAATTGGAGTTATTTATGATCAATTTCATGAAAAATTAATTGGATCTATTTTCCCCAAAAATGAGGCTTGGCCGAATGCATTTGCCCTTATTATTCATGGTATTTTTTGTTTGTTTGATCATTGGATGACTTGAAACAATTGGGTAATGTTGATTTAAAATTCAATCAGATTTAAAACGAAATCGGACAAATAAAACCCATAAATGTCGTGAGTGTTGAGCATGTAATGAGATGATTTTGGTTCAAAAATGTTGGACATAAGTTGAACAAATGAATACATAATTAATTGATTAAATTTGTATTTTGGAAATATTAATTTGGATAATTAATGATGTATTACACTTTGGTTAATTGAATTATAAAATTTGGAATTTTAAAATTTGATTATTGGGCTTGATTTTGAATTGGGCTTGTAATTGTTGTATTTGGGCCTTATGGAGTTGGTTGGGCCAAGTAGGTTTGGGCCAAATGGATTGGATCCATATTGGGCCTAAATCATTCCATTAAGTCCAAATATAACAAATGGGCTTTAAATGTTTAATTGGGCCATGGGCCAAAATTGGTTTCTTGGCAAATAAGGGTGATTCCTTACTTGGGCCTTGGTATTTGGGTTTGACCCATATTAACCAAAGCCCATGCCTTATGAAATCAATTGAAAGCCCATTGGACTTTTAATTAAACAACATTGGATGTTAATTGGGTTCAGACCCATTTAGATTAAATTTGGAATCTAAGTCATTAAATCGCATTAAAAAGTGTAGATATTTAATTTGGAATTAAATAAATGAATTAGTATTGAATACGAATTAAATTAGATTTAAAGAGTAGTTCGATATAATTCAAGAATTCATACTTCGAGTACTTATTCACAAACGAGTTGGACTCGCCAAATCAAATCATTGTTTGAACATTGGATGATCACTAATATTCAAAGATTAATTAATTTGATTAGATTGATTGAATAACATGCTTGAATGAATACATAGATGCGATGAATGAATAACGTATATCATATGGATATTAGAAGGGAAAGGGCAATTTTAGAAATTATTGTAAATTTAGAATTTATAAATTGGACCTGCGTGTCCAGCCATCTCTCTTATTGATCCTTCTCACCTAATTCCCCCTCAATGTTAATGAGGTTCTATTATTGTCTATGTAATGTAAAAAATTAAAATAAAAAAATGGGTAGAAGGATAGAATAGTGCTAGCCGGGGAGATGAAGGAGTGATTTGTTCTAGGAACAAGTTGTTAAATATCCATCCGCATATCGTTATTAATTTACTTTCCGCGCCTTATTAAGCTTTTAGAATGCATTCTTAAGGGTGAATGATGAGACCTAACAAAGATAATAAATTGGTTGCCAATTTACTCGAAAAACCC
>SKCR01041104.1:0-15902 GCA_019454045.1 Zanthoxylum bungeanum
ATATCTTGCTTGGTTTTGATCTTGGGATATGGTTATTAGATTTCCAACAACTCTATCTAAGGACATGTGTCCTAAAACTCAAGATGAGAAGAGACAATATGATTCAGATTCCCTTTCGCCTCAGCAGTCGGATCGATCATGTATGATGCATATATGTACGCGACTTGATGTCTCGTATGCTTTGAGCATGTGTAGTCACTATCAGGCTGATCCAGGTGATGGTCACTGGATGGCAGTTAAGAATATTCTTAAGTATCTTAACAAACTAAAGATGCTTTCTTAATCTATGGATATGGAGAACTTGAGGTAACTAGGTATACCGATGCAAGTTTCCAACCAATAAAGACGACTGCAAGTCTAATTCTGGGTACGTATTTAGTTTGAACAACGGAGCAGTAAGCTGGAAATCTTCCAAGCAAGAGACTGTTGCCGATTCAACAACAGAAGCGGAGTATATTTCTCCAGCTGAAGCAGCAAAAGAGGCAATTTGGATCCGTAAATTCCTAATTGGATTAGGAGTAGTTCCGTTAGCAGCTGAGCCTGTTCCATTGTATTATGACAATAACGGGGCTATAGCGAAGGCTAAAGAACCGCAGTCTCAACAACGATCCAAGCATGTTCTTAGACGTTTCCATCTGATTCGTGAGATCATACATCGTGGCGATGTGAAGATCGAGAAGGTCGCATCAGAGGACAACATTGCAGATCAGCTGACGAAAGGTATTCCTCAGCAAAAGTTTGAGCGACATGTACATAGTTAAGGTATTAGATGCTTGAGTGACTGGATATAGGCCAAGTGGGAGATTGTTAGACAATTATGACCCATAGCGTCACTATTTGTAAAATACAGATCTTGGAGAATGCTTTACACTAATGTTTGAAGACGATTTACCTAAGCCAATCAGTTCACTCAGATCAGAGGATGAAGACCTAAAATCTGACATTTCTTTACATTCTCACATTGATATTTCAGGAGCATGTATTTCACAGATGACAGATGAAGAACTGAATACTGAGATCCTAAAAATCATCTGTGAAGAAAAGATGGAGCAAGAAGCAGAGCAAATATAGGAGCAATTGTCAGACAAAATTAAAGATACAGTGAATTCAGGCGAAACATCACTGTTTTCGGCAGTACAATATAGAGATATTACTCAGAAACTTGACATAATGGAAATTCCATTCCAAGTCAAGCACCATACAGACCTCCTGATTTTCTTTCTTTCTTTTCAGGAATCACTGGAGCAACAAAATATTAAAAAGGTGGCACAAGCATTGAATGAGACACAATTCTTTTACCACCTTACTGTTGGAAGAGACCCTTCAAAAGCAACGCACATGGGAATGTCTTTAATAGGACATCCAAAACGACGCTGAAACCTCCTTGACCGATGGATTTCAGTCACGTCTGGCTGAAGACGAAAATTTAGCGCTAGTAGGGAGGCAACCCATGCAATTTGTTGTAATTTCTATTTTCAATTTTGTGTATACATGTTGTAGAATTTTTAATTTTATGTGTTATTTTGTAGGGAAAAGCACAAATGGAGCATTTTAAGACAAAAGAAATGGTGTTTGGAAATCAGAAAGAAGAGAGATAATTCATTAGCGATGGATGAGTAAAGAATTAATTCTTGAGACGTATCCTAATGAATTTATACTAAGCGAGTGGCGTATTGCGTACACAATTCTGTTGCCTTAATTATTGCTTTGATTTGCTTTTCTGTTGTAATTATCTTTATTTTCGTAGACAGGATCCAGACTTTTTGACCTTTCATGATTTCTTTTGTTTTGTTTAGCTAACAAGCTTCCTTTGGAAGATACTAGTGCTATTATTACTCACCCTTTTTCAGATACTATAAATTCAGCCCGTCATTGCACTTTTGAAGGCATTCTGAGTTGAGAATGAAACATAAAAAAATGTAAGCCACTTCAAGAAGACGAGTTGAAAACATCTGTGTGTTTTGCGGTAGTAGTGTTGGTACTAAACCACAATATATAGAAGCAGCATAAGAATTGGGTCGAGTCTTAGCTGCAAGGAATATGCACTTAATATATGGCGGAGGCAATCTTGGACTTATGGGGGTCGTTTCAAAAGCTGTACATGAAGGAGGCAGTCATGTTTTGGGAATCATCCCAAAACCCTTGGCAGAAGCAAATCTTAATGGATCATCAAACGTAGATGAACTGATCGTGCCAGGTATGTCGGAACGATTGCCAGGTGGCTTGGGTACATTAGAGGAAATTTTTATAGTACTATCTTGGGCGACCTGAACATACACAAAACCGCTTGGACTGCTCAACGTTGATGGATTTTATGATTTTCTTTGTGTGTTTCTTGATGATGCCCGAAGAAATAGGTTCGTGTCAAAACCTATGAAAGAACTCCTTTTTACTGCCAGGTCTGCTCCGGATCTAATAGACCAATTCTTAGCCTATGAACCACAAGCTGATCCTATCATTTCAAAGATAAAATGGTCCGATGATGATCGTGGTAAGAAGCGTCGATTAAATCTGGATCTTAACCTTTAATTTGCTTGTAGTAATTCAGCTAACCAGGTACTATCTTCTAAAGTCATCTTCTACTGTTTAAAGATATTGGGGACAATGTCTCATTTAGGTTTGGGGGTGAGGAATAGTTTATAGTACTTGTTTGTATTGTGTTTTTATTTTTAGTCCAAAATTTTTCGAAAAGTACAAAAAAATTAAAAAATTTTCAAAAATTACAAAAATATTTTGCATTTTTATCAAAGGCATATTTAAAGCTAGGTGATGGTTTGGTGTCTTCCTTCACTCACTACCCCTTTCTATAAGGAAAAGCTGTGAAGGCACCTAGATAATCATTCACCCGTAGCTTGTTGTGATAGACTAGTTTGGAGGACTTGTTGTTTATTCCTGACACCAAGCGATAAGAGCCTAGGAGGCTAGGGTACTTAAGTGAGCCTCGCTCCACCCTCCCTCTGGGGAATCTACAACGGGAAGTCCATTCGACAGTTAGTCACACACCATGACCAGTAAAAAAAAAAATTTTATGGTTTTGTTTTTATATTGACTAAAAAAGGTGAAATTGGTAAGAAATAGTTGTGTAAGGAATTCTCACTCCTGATACGTATTTCAAACTATATTTCGAAACAAGTTAAATTTTTTTTATTTCCTTTGAATTATTTAATTTGTAAATTCTCCATAAAACTGACTAAAAATGGATCTTCATATACTTAGTTGGCAGATATTATCAACATACATGGTAACATACGGACATAGGATAAAATTGAAAAGATTTTAATATTCAGTGCTATAGTTTAATTGGAGAAGCATCTCAAAAAAGTGATGGAATAAAAAAAAATACATCTGAGATCTGAGTTATTAAGTCTGTAAGGGTGTTTTAACACCTAGTGCCCTAAAACCCACTGGTTTGGGAGTCATTAGCCCAAGCTCGATACATGGATCAAAGATGCTGCAAATATATATTATATATATATATATATATCTGATATATTCTATATATATATATCTATATTCTGAAGTCTGAGTAATTAAGTCCATAGGGGATCTTAACACCTGGTGCCCTAAAGCCAACTGGTTTGGGAGTCACCGACCTAAAGCTCGCTACATAGATGGAAGATATTGTATATAAATAAAAAATAGAGAAAAAAATCGAAAAAAAAATAATTTCAGAAAAATCTGAAAATTTATTCCATTACTACAAAAGATGTGAACTTTGATAAAACTTTAGGACAAATATTATTCTCTTATCAACTGCACTTATGACTGTTGTGGGCAAAAATGAGTTGAATAAAACTTTGTTAGCTGTGTATATGAAGAAATGATAAAAATAATTGGAGAATTTACTTATTCAGTAATTTAGAATGAAACAAAACAACTAGTAAACTTGGAGTAGAAGTTTCATCTAATTAGTCACTAACTTCTTTATTCTCTTTCTCTTGTCTTTTTGCTTTTGTGTGCATTAGTTTCACTTCCTTTTTACTTTTATAAAATGTTTGTGGGTATCATTGCTGTAAACCCTCACGAGACTACAACTTGACCACTAGGGACACCTAGGGGTTTAAAGGCTTGTTGCATATGCTAAATGCAATCGTGATCCCTACGAAAGTGGCTTAGTTAAATTTTATTATGTTATTTTATTTTGCTCGAGGACTAGCAAAATGTTAGGTTTGAGGGTGTGATGAGTGGTAAAACTATCACTATTTCCCACTCATTTAACTTAATATTTTGTATAGTTTCTTGAGTTTTGTGAATATTTTGATGTGTTTTGTGTTATTTTGTAGATAAATAAAGTTTCAGGACATTCTGGATGTGATTTGGAGCAAAATTGTGAAATTTGGTGAAATTTGGCAAAAAGGGTATTTTGGTAATTTTGGGCGTCCCGACACAAAGGTATTTTGGTAATTTTGGACATCCCGACACCAAAATAAAGTTTCAGGACATTCTGGAGGTGATTTGGAGCAAAACTGTGAAATTTGGCAAAAAGAGTATTTTGGTAATTTTGGGCGTCCCGACACCGAGGGTTTAGTTTGGTAATTGCACCGCATGCCACGTGTCAAAAATTCAACGAGCCGTTTTTTTAGCCACCATGCCACGTGTCAAAAATTCAGCGATCCAAAAAAAATAATAAAAAATAATAAAAAAATAAAAATCAAAAAATAATATAAAAAATTAGATTTTTTGCCTATAAATAGATTTTGAATTTCTTAGTTTCAATGTACCTCCTCCTCTGAAATCCTTATAAATAAAAGAGAGTTCTTCTTATTTTCTTCTTATATTCAGTTTTATTTACGCTTTGTAGTAGTAATTCTATCCATCTATGAGTGGGTAACTTCTCTATGCTGAGGTAATAAGGTAATACTTTACTTTGCTATTAGATTAATCTCCCTTAAATATAAGATATAAACTATTTAACCCTTAATAAAGGATACCGCCATTTGAGTGGGTTATCAATTTAAATTGGTTAAACCTGACTTAATGAGGATACCGCCATACTGGACGGTTAAAATATAATATATAAACTATTTAAAACCTGACTAATAAAGGATCGCCATTCTGGACGGTTGGTTATTCAATTTAAATTGGTTAAACCTGACTTAATGAGGATACGCGCCATTGGACGGTTGGTTTAAGTTTATATTTTTGTTCCGCCTTATGGCTAGTATATTTGAATTGACTTAATCAGGATACCGCCATTTGGACTGGTTGGTTTAAAATATCACAAGATTATATATTATTTTATGGGAGATATCTAAATAGTAAATAGTAGAAGTTAATTCCTTTTACCTTAGCATTTTATTTATTTTCTGCATTTACTTTTTAGTAATTTTTATGTTTTTTTTATTTGTACTAACTATGTGTTAAAACTAAGTTAGTTTCTAGGTTGTGATGAAATCTAATATCACCGGTTTATAAGAGGTTATTTTATAATTTGAGTAATTTAAAGGTTTACTTATAAGTCTTAAATGCTTCTTGTGTGTTTGATCACCAATAAGATTATTGTGGTAAATCTAAAATGAACTAGACATAGAGATTTTAGGTTTCAACCTTGACTTAATAACCACGATCTTCCTTGAGGATAGATAACCCTTTAATAGATTTCCTTACCGGATAGACATATACCTGTTGGGCGGGGGGGGGGGTCCATAATAGAACTTAAACTTAATGAATCCAGATAATTTGGTTGACATAGACATATGGTTCAATTGGATTAAACTGGGTATTTGTGTCTGACCGTCGACAGATGCTTCACATAAATTCATGTTCCAGGTTAGTAAACTGATTTATTACACAAACATAAAATAATTACTTCATCTTTTAAAAAGATATTAGAATGATTCACAACCCTAGATCTTTGTGTCTTTTGTTATTTTCCTTAGTATTTTCTTTTGTCTTTTTATTTATTTAGCAAATCTACAATCAACCAAATCAATCAAGCAATCAATTCCCTTCTCCCTCAATTAGATATTTGTAAATAAATAGTATCAACAATTAATAACAATAGTAGGAATTAAGTCCTCGTGGGATCGATATTTTTATACTACTTGAACGATACGTGCGCTTGCGTTATAAGTGTGTGTTTACCCCGGTCAACATGTTAAGAGAGAATGTTAAAATTAGCAATATGTTTTCATTAATGTTTCATAATAACATGAGCTTTTAATATTATGAAGTTGCTCCCACTCAATTGTTTTAAAATATTAAGCAAATCGCATCAACCTCAATATGATGGATTTCTTATGGGAAAGGATCCCATTATCATCTTATCATAACTCCGACTAGGGCCGGTCGTTATAAAATACGAAAATTGGGTAGGTTCCCAACTAATTTATGATATAAATCACAATTCCTTGATCATTGGGTTGGGCAATCAAACATGCCATAACTTATGCTAGTCCTTGTGGACACCCAATCTTTGCCACTAAGTTATAAGACCACGTCTAAGGGTCGATGCGTCTTATGACTCAGAAAAGTCAAACCATTGTCAATAGTATGATTTAGAGACAAATTGGTATTTGTCAGTCAGGTAAAGCCTAGTCCTGCCAATACAGTTTATTCCCTTTGGGTCTATACTTTACAATGGGAGGCAAATTTTAGACTTAAATTATTATTGAGGATTTTAGCAAGTTTAAGTGAATAACTGTCAAATGGATTCCTCCATTGAAAATTCCCCAGAGGGAGGGTGCAGCGAACTCTCTTAATACCCTTACCTCTTAGGCTCTTATTGCTTTATTGACAGGAATAAACAATAGATTCTCCAAATTAGTCCAACACTTTAAATATGCTTTAAGGTAAGCTTTGAGTAAATGATTATCTAGATGTCTTCACAGTTTTTTCTTTGGCTAAAAAGTAAGTAGTGAGTGAAAGGAAGACACCAAATCATTATCTAACTATAGTAATACCTTTGGTTAAAATTAACTTTAGTTTGGAAGTTTTATTAACGACTTGGTCTCACCTATTTGTATATTTTATAATGTCTTTTATTATAAACAAGTGATTATATTTATTAGCTTTAAAGGTAATAAATCTCTAAGTTCATCACGGAATAATTACTTAGCTAAGGATAAGCAATACACTCTTTATTTCCTTAGAAAGTCTCTAGATACTTGCACCCTAAAATAATCATGCCAATTCTAATCATACATATAATCATCAAGCATATGTGTTTTTAATATGTTGGAATTAGTTTAGGCATTAAATAAATTTGATTAATATTTAATTATGATATTGCATTTTATTTTATTCAAATAAATTTACTATTCATATTTGTTTACAGATGCGTGAACTTTAAATGTAATTTCACAAATCAATTTTAACCAAATCATCCAAAACTTATGCCTAAAAAAAAGTTCAGAGTGTTAACTTTACAACGAGCTTTTACACACCAATTTCGAGTTCAAACGAGAGAAAATAATCAATACAAAAACGGCGCTCTGATACCACTGTTGGGAAGCGGCCACGAGTGCGTAGCGGAAAATAAAAAAAATTAATTAATTATGATGCCGCTATCTATTTGCCCAATACCCATTTGTTTTGATTATTCTACAAGCCTAGGCATGCTACTATATATTCTAATCATAAAAACTCATAAAATATGCAAAGAACATAAACCTAAACATGCTAACTATCATAAGAACTCTAATTAAAATAAAGAAAGAAAAAGACTTACTTGAACCGAAGACTCCTCCAGTCCACCATCCAATCTACAAGCTTTTCTCGAACTCATCAAGCTATTCCACGTTCGAAAGAGCCACCCAAGTGTGTGGCCTCCAAAGATGCACACACCAAAGCCAAAACTCAACTGCAAGACTTTTAACTCGAGGTGATAGCCTAGGCAAATACCTCAAAACTTTTAACTCGAGGTTCCTCTAGTCAATTAGACTTAAGGATCCTCAAAATCAGTGGCTTACTCTAAACTTTAGAGTTGCTCACTTATATAAACCCAAGATATGAAAGTTTGGTGCAACAATTTGTAAAGAATTCATTGGGTTTATATAGGTGCTCCAAAGACAACAAAATTAATTAAGAATCCAATGTGGGATAAATGCTAATTTAATCATAGCCATTGGATCTTAATTTAGTTGTTTAATGAGATTATAAAACCATAATAAGAGTTTGGGACGAATTGGAATTCAAAACAAATAACAAATAAAAAATTTACTATTCACATTACTATTCAATAATAAATGTTGTTAAATGATATGTTCAATAATAAACACATTGAACCATTTATGAAAAAATTCTTACATCAATAATTTATGCTGTTAAATTTGTATTGTGCACTGTTAACAATTGATTTCGACTTGTTGTGTGTGACCTTTGGGTCCCCTCAAGTTGGACACGAAATAAATCGTGATAATTTAATCGAACATAAATTATCCTCCGATCAGATGGTCGTTCGATTTCAATGACCAAGGTTGACATCTAGCAACATGACAATGCCCCCAAATGAGAAGGAAAGATATATACACCCATTCTGTATGCGATTTACATGTACGATACGGTCCCTCACCTCACTGTATCCCCACTGTTTGACATAGGATATGGAAACTGTCTACCTATATAGTCAAATGTATGATGTTGATAGTGTCATGAATCGTGCTGACCCAAGAATCTCACATGATTTTTCTGCTGCGGCCACAGTCTCAAGTACTGATCACACATATCAACCCGCGAACTGGAATACTACTCTTATAAGAAAACATTATCCGAGAGAGTGATGATTCTATGTTGTATCTTTACAAACTTCATGTGTTTCAACAAATGATCCAATCATACCCTTATGACCGGATCTTTTAAACCGGGGAAGGAGAATGTCAAAGTTATTTGATCCATACCTAAGATTGTAAGGACCTCAAGTCTAAGGACTATGCATACAATCGATACATGAAAGTTCTCACAGACACATAGGATAAACACTTCATGTGAAAACTTTCGGTGGTCAGTTCGATGGACATGAGCAACTCATGCATCCATGTGATACACCAAGCGGATAGATCTCCACTAGTAGCCTATGAGATCGGCTACCCTACTTAAGCGGGGATCATATCATCATGCTAGTCTCTCCGCTTTGTGAACGCCCAGATTATTCACAAAACTATGACTAAGAACGTTTAAGAGTAATGATTCTCAAAAGACTTGGAAGCCATCATCTTATTACTACAAGCTTTATTATAGTGTGATGATTCATATAAGTTATGTAAGACACGTATAATAAAGATTTCCATTTTATTAATTAATAAAAATATTACAAATACATGTACATATAACCCATCCACAAGTTGGGTATAAGGCTTATCCATAACAATGTCCACTTGCACTATAGGCAACTCGTATAAATCTGGACACCATACTCTCGGGTGTGCCTATTATGCTTTTGTTGAGTCAGCCATTTAGTAAGAGAATCTGCAAGATTATCTTCTGTGGGTATTTTCTCTATAATAACTTCTTTTCTCTCAACAATCTCCCTGATCAGATGAAATCGCCTTAGTACATACTTGGATTTCTGGTGGGACCTTATTTCATTTGATTGAGCAATGGTGCCCGTGTTGTCACAGTATATCGTGATGCCATTTATTATCGTGAGAAGCAAGTCCAGCTCCGTGATGAACTTCTTTATCTAGACTGCTTCTTTAACTGCCTCAGATGTTGTAATATACTCGGCTTCAATGGTGGAGTCTGATGTAGTTGACTGCTTTAAGCTTTTCCAACTGACAGTACCACCATTCAAAGCAAATAGATATCCTGTTTGCGATTTGCTGTCATCCCTATCGGTCTGAAAGCTCGCATCACAGTAACCAATGACTTTCATCTAAGAACAATCTACGTATGTCAAAAACACATCCTTAGTTCTTCTCAGATACTTGAGGATTGTTTTGACAGCTGCCCAGTGTTGCTCACCAGGATTTGCCTGATACCTGCTCATTATGCTAAGAGCATAAGAGACATCAGGTCTTGTACATAGCATGGCTTACATGATTGATCATATTGCTGAAGCATAAGGGATCCTACTCATACGCTATCTATCTGAAGGAGTATGTTGACATTGCTCCTTAGATAATTTGATTCCATGAAAAATAGGTAAATTACCTCTTTTGGAATCTTCCATTTTGAATATTTTCAAAACTTTTTCTATGTATGTAGATTGAGAAAGTCCTAACAACCTATTAGATTTATTACAGTAGATCTTAATGCCGAGGATGTAGACTGCTTCTCCCAAATCTTTTATGGAGAAATTCTGAGATAACCATTGCTTGGTGGCTTCTATCATAGGATAAACATTCCATGTGAAAACTTTCGGCGGTCAGTTTGATGGACACGAGCAACTCATGCATCCATGTGATACACCAAGAGGAAGGATCTCCGCTAGTTGCCTATGAGATCGGTTACCCCACTTAAGGGTGGATCATATCATCATGCTAGTCTCCTCACTTTGTGAACGCCCAGATTATTAACAAAACTATGACTAAGACCGTTTAAGAGTTATGATTCTCATAAGGCGTGGAAGCCATCATCTTATTACTCCAATGGCTTTATTACAGTGTTTGATGATTCATATAAGTTATGTAAGATACGTATAATAAAGATTGGCATTTTTTACTACTGAAAATATTACAAATACATATACATATAGCCCATCCACAATTTGGGTATATGGCATATCCCTAACATGAAGCACATCGCCATCAACTCAACTCAGTTCGGGAATAAATCCCAGAGATCGAAGCTTCTCACACCCAATGGTTGAAGCACCTCGCCATCAACTCAACTCAGTTTGGGAATAAATCCCAGAGATCGATGCATCTCACACCCAGCATGGTTCAGGAATAAATCTCAAGGGTTGAAGCACCTCGCCATCAACTCAACTCATTTCAGGAATGAATCCCAATGGTTGAAGCACCTCAAAGATGGAAGCATCTCACACCCAGCATGGTTCGGGAATGAATCCCAAAGGTCGAAGCACCTCACCATTAACTCAACTTTGTTCGGGAATAAATCCCAGAGATCGAAGCATCTCGCAAAAGTAGCAAAATAACAGGTAAGTCCGGAAACGGTCGACGAACAAGGTAAGTAATAATGCATGTATGACATTGATAGGGTTGTCACGATCACACACTGTACAAGCCCCATCAAAGTGGGGGTGATTGTAGGCACTGCATTTCTGCATGAGCCCGATGATGAGCCTCGTATGGAGGCACTACCTGAAGAGTTGCAGAAGTTGCAAAAAATGAATGTCAGAAGGAAGGAAAACCTCCAAAATTAGCCCCTCATTGGATTCGGACTCACTAGCCAGCCTCGGATTCGCTCAGTCAGTTTCTACTTCAAACCTTAGCCTCGGACCTCCCATGCAACCTAATCCATTATGCCCTTGCACCTTCGGCCCATGCAGCCCATGACCCACCATGCACGCCCAAAACACCACACAATCGGCCCATAATCTTCCCAAATATGATAAAAATCTCTTCAAATCATTTTCCAAGTTAATGAGATTTTGGGATCCCATCCTTACCAATTTAACAAGATTTGAGATCTCCTCATCACCAAATTTATGAGATTTTTTCCCAAAATAAATTTTCCAAATTTCCATGATTTGCTTCCCTATTTGGAGATCTCTTCAAATCATTATAAAAAGGGGCAAAATCATCATCAAATAGAGGCTTGGACGGCAACTTGAAAACCCTAAGAGTTCTTCTCTTCTTCTTTGACGGCAAACTTGAAAAACATAGAGAAAAAAATTAATAACAAAGCCGAGTGAGAGAGGCAACCATAGAGCCATCACCGAAAAAATAGACAAAAAACCAACAAAACAACCAGCCAGAAACCGAAGCAGCAAGCCCAAAAACAAACAGCCATCATCGAGAATCAACAAGAAAACCAGTGACCAAAATAAGCAGCCATCATTGAAAACAAAAGCCAATCACCGCCAGCCAAAACCACCAAAACACCAAAAAAAACAACTGAAAAGAGCAGCAAAAAAAAACCAAAAACAGCAGCCAAAAAACAACGAAAACATCATCCAAAAACAACCAAAAATATCAGCCAAAAACAACCAAAAATAGTAGCAAAAAATGACCAAAAACAACAGCCAAAACAACTAAAACAGCAACTAAAAAAACCAAAAAACAGCAACAAAAAAAATAGCAAACAGGAAACTAGAAACAGCGAACCAGAAACAACAAACCTTGAAAACTAAGCTTCGATCCTTCCGGCGACGACCTAACGCATTCCAAGAAAGCAACTTAAAAGGTAAGACCTGAGGGCACCCTCACCATATTTATTTGTAGTTCCGGACGCTGCGTGCCTGGCTGGACGTGAAATACATCCAGCCGGGTATACGAAGTCCTACATCAAAGACGGCCAAATTTCTGGTCACAATTTTTTTCTTTCTTTGGTATTTCGTTATTTATCTTTTTCTATCTATTTATTCACTTTTATTGTTGTTTATTATTTTCCCTTTTTTTTGTTATTTATCTTTTTGTCTATTTATCGTTATTTTATTTTCGCCTTCATTTTTATGTTGACGATTATCTGTTTATGCATGGTTATATTTTTACGTCCGCTTACATTGCATTGATGATTATTTGTGTTATTATCCCGTACGGTATATCTGGTGAAAACCTAGACGTAAATTCGGTAGCCGAATCTGAATGGACGATAGTGTGGTTTATATTTGGGATACGACTCCACGTGCCACTCGGGAAATACTCATATATACGTGATTAACCCTCCTTTTTGTTTTCTTTTTATTTTTTGACGCTATTCCTGCTTTTGTTTGTTTATTATACTTTTTCGTTATCACATCTTGTATTTCTTAATTTAATGTTCTTTTGGAAATACGTTATTGTGATTATTAATATTTATAGGTGTGCAAATTTGTGTTTATTTGAATTATCTTACATGAACTGCATAAGACTTTGTTATACCATTGTGTGAACCCTTCCATTATATTGGCATAAGTAAGAGAAATTCTGAACCCAACAGTTTGAGGTCTTCCCTTGCGAGGGGTGAGTGCTGCCTTAAATCTTTCCCAGTTCACACTGGGTGACGACTCCTTTATTCTAAGATTTAGTCCTCTGCGGGCTAATCCGTACTCTCTACGGGCTGCGAGCCCAACAATGTCGTGGTCACCGAACATCATAGACATAGCGGTAAACCTGCTTCGCTCATACACTTTGCTTAACGAATATTATAAGAAAGTCATTTCCATATGGGTCCAGTCCTATATGATCACACCATACAAGGTGCCTCCATTCTCATGTCTCTATATGGACGATACTGAATCAAGGTCGTCATACAAATATAGAATGGATCGCAGCTATAGATAAACCACAAACAAAATACTCGCTTTGTTTGCTCTCTATTGACTGTTTAAGATTACTAACTTCACACTAAAATCCTCTTGTGTATGACACTCATACACTAAGTCTGAAGGCACATAAGTAATCTAGGGTAATTAAGATAATTTATAATATGCGAAAATTAAACAAATACTTTGGTAAATGAATAACGCATCATTTTATTTCAAAACATATAAAGCCGTATACATTACATGTAGCTCTAGGGCATACATCCCAACATGTGAAACCATAATTGAAGTCAGACAACATATATTAAAAATACATGTAGTTGATAAAAGTTTAATTATATCTAAATACTAGAATAAGGAAAAATACATAAGCAATCATTTTCATAATATTACACACTGCATTGGTTATGGATTTTTTTAACCTAGCAATGCCTCCCACTACTGTACGTAATACCATAATCCCCAATGAAAAATGAGAATTCAATAATTAAATTAACTTCCATAATGGGAATTGGACCTCATAGATATACTTCGATTCACATCTTTGGCACGTTCTCATCTAGGTATATTCATGGGTAGACAACCATTGTCAATCACACTCGCTGTGACTCCTGATTTTGTCCTGACTGTTTCTCGTTGTGACATCTTTGGCACGTTCACAGGAGGCGTATCAACGAGCTTGTCAATGACAAACTCAAGCTACCGATGTAGTCCTGACAGCTTTGGCATGTTCAGCATTTCCACTTTGACTTGAATTTGTCTCTTGTCATAAGTTCTACCGGCGCAAATGAACTACCTTCAACCATAACTGCACAACTTTGGCACGTTACAGCCATAGCATCATGAAAATATTTACATCCATATTGACAAGGCGGACGAGAGAAGCAAGTATTCCTAATACTAGTCACTTTATAAAACCTTATTTAACCGGGATTTCCTAAAAGATGTAATTCACATTATTTAATCAAATTAAATAAATACATGCATGTAAAAAGTAAAAATTAGATTAAATATCAAATTTAAAGGGCTAATCATATCAAAAGTATATAATCAAACTCGCTCTGATACCATTTTGTAGGGGTTTTATCAGGGCGGCGCAGAGGAATGAGCGATGTTCGGGCGAAATCGTAGTTTAAAAATTCTAAACTTATGAATAAATTATTCAATATCCAATATTAATAATTCATTCATATTTCACCTAAACATATTTATTCGATATCATATAACGACATAAATAATATAGAAACACCGCGAAACTTTTGCGAAAATATGTTTCCGCAAAATAGCATAAAATGTGTTTCCGGTCGAACGACCGACCAATGCACATGGGGACTGCCCAGGTCAGACCCAAAAACATTTGGACAGTTCATGGACTACTCGAACTGTGACCAGTTCACTATTTGGGTAGCCGTTACGCAGTAACGTCGTTTTCCGTCATTTTCGTGTATTTTCACTCCGAAAGAATTTCCGATAATTATTTTTCTTGGGCAATTAAAATAAAATTATTTATTTTAATTACTCAATACATAAAATCTGAAATTTTAAACCAAGAAATCAAATTTCTTATAATTACCGATTGACCCCAAAACTTTACATTTTGATTATTTTGGTGCTCAAATTATCAAATACATATTTAAGTGATTCCAAATCAATCCCAAAATGATTTATACATGTTGAATACATGAAAATACAAATTGCAACACAAAATCCAATTTTTTGTCAAATTGCCGAGAAGCCCGATAATTTTCCTAGTTTTGCATTTTAGTTATTTCTTGTTCAAAACAAGTCAAGATCAAATCCAATCAATCTCAAATTTAATATACATCATATATACAGCATAATACACCACATATATGAAAAGCCCCAAATTTGGAAAGGGTTATGAACCCTAATTTTACAATTTCTTCAAATTGATAAAATACACCAAATTAAACAAATTCAATAGTTTAATCCAATCTTTACCACACCAAACAAGTCTAACCATAATGAAACAACTCAAGAAAAATTCTAGGTCATAAATGAGTGGCCTTAAAACTCTAGAATGGCAACATGATTACTGATTATTCAAAAGAATGCTTAATAACCATTTATAAGCATACTTAGTTCATACACACATGCAAAATCAATCCAAAAAGTTTCCAATCAATTAATTTACATAAGTAAAGAGTAGATAAAATTATAAGCAACATATATTGAAGCTTAGAAACATGGAAATAATTTTCAAGTTAAAGAAAATTAGAAAATACTTACAAAATCAAAATTTTCCCAAGCTTTTCTATTTTGTTCTTCAACTTTCTCTCAAACTTTACTTAGGAAAATTTTTCTAACTTGTGTTCTTGATAGAAAATGAAACAAAAAAATCTTATATATGTTTCTCCAAATGGGCGTGAGTTTGAGAAAGCAAAATAAGATTTTTGTTAATTTCATTTCAATTTCATTTAGTTAGGTTACTTGTTCCATTTGATAACTATTATCAAAAAGTAAATCTAACAAGTGAACCAATCAAACAGTGCCATTTCCTAAAATTAATCATGGTAAAAGATATTTATAAAATAATTACTTTAATTATTTAACATTTAAATAATTAAATAATTAA
>SKCR01041105.1:0-15846 GCA_019454045.1 Zanthoxylum bungeanum
CCCTAAAACCGAGCCAATAAATTGCCCTTAAAAGCCCTTCAATCACCGTGAAACAACACAAAATAGTGAAGAAAATAGCCCCCAAAAACAGTAAAAAAATCACAAAAATAGTGAAGAAAAATACCCCCAAAACAACAACACCACCGACCAAAACAAATCCACAAACAGCAACAACCACCGACCAAAACAAACACTAAAACAGCAGCCCACCATTGACCAAACCAGCCAACAAAAAATGACAAAACAGTCCCCAAAACCAGCCAACAAACAACGACAAAACATGCCAAAAATAGTGAGCCAAAACACCAAAACAACCAGCAAAACAACAACCAAAAATAGCAAAACTGTGAAGCAGAAAATAGATAAACAGCAACCAGTGAAACAACAACCAGTGAACAGCGACCAGAAACCATAAACCGCAAACCATCAATCCTTCCGGCGACGGCCTAACATACTTCTGAGAAGCAACTTAAAGGTAAGACCTTAGGGCATCCTTAACAAATTTCTTTTCATAGTTCCGGACACGGCATGTCTCGCTGGACGTGAAATACATCCAACCGAGTATGTGAAGTCCTACATGAATACGACCAAATTTCTTGTCAACATAGTTTTCTCTTTCGGGTATTGTATTATTTATTTTTATCCATTTCGTTATTTATCTTTTTTATTTATTTTATTTTCTTTATCTTTATTTATTTATTTTTTTTTGTATTTCTCATTTATTTAATGTTTAATTTTTTTATTTAGTTGTCCGCTTTTTATTATCATTTTAATATTCCGCCTTTACTTTTGCTATATTTTGCTATATATTTCGCATCTATTTGATGTCCTTTTACATTACATTATGATTGTGTGTATTAATCCTTTCGGTTAATCGAATGGAAAACCCAAACCATAATTCCGTAGCCGAATTCCGAATAGTGTTGGACAAATGACCCATAGCGTCACTATTTGCACAGATCATTGTGTTGTTGTAGCAAATTAACTATGTGACAAGGAAATTGCACTCTCATCATTTGTGATTAGATCACCATAGATATATAATGAAGAGAGGTCCCTATGATTAGTTCCTGGACTGAGAATGATATGAGACAGTATCAGTCCCCGAAGGATTAATCATTAAATATCCCTAGCCGAAGTATTATCGAGACTGGACATCGATAATGCGGAATAGGCTAGTATTGCACTTGTGTGCGTTGTGAGGGCACAACGGCATAGTTCTCATATATATAAGTATTGGATACTTATGCAAGTGCGATAGGAGGTCGTGTTTCACCGATGGTACGGGAAACAGCTTCGCTCTGGATAGACCCTTCGGAATCCCATTGGTATTATGACTATGTGTCTATGGGAGGCCGAAATCAAGGTAGGTGTGTAAGTCTTAACCTGAGACTTACATCGCTAATACTTACGATAATCGATAGACTTTGGTCTTGGTGGTACAGGGCTTTAACCGTTCTTCTGCGTACACCACTTCTGGGTTTATCAGAGAGTCGTAGTGTATTGGGTGTGATGTCAAGACGGAAGTATCACTTCAGTCATAGTGGAGATGATGTCACGCAGGATACGGTATTAGTGCTCTTAAGTGTTGCGCAACCATCGGGATATTATGACTAGGTCATGCATATCCGATTATAGAGACTAGTTACCAGACATCCGACATGTGCTTCGGACGGGCAGACACTTATCCAGCCCCAGCCCTAGCACGTGACTATCCGATACTGGGCCGATATACACAATACTACGGTATACTACGCTTGATACAGATCTATATATTCCTGTAAGAATATTTCTGGAGAATTGGGTAGGCATGGCGCTTTGCTAGAAGCCAACCTTGTCTTGTAAATCGGTATAAACGTAGTACGCGATACTTACGTGTTCGGATAGTCCGACGACCGTATTTACTGCCAACATATCCGGAGATCTCATGGGTCGGTTCCTGAAGATTCACCGATGACGTATGACTCGCACTTTAATTAATCTGGGATTAATTCGATGAGAGAGAAAATTAATCTGGGATTAATTACGGAGATATTTTATCTCGGATAAAATATCGTTAAAGAGAGAGAACGATTAATTTGGAATTAATCGATAAATTAATATATTCGATATATTATAACGAAATTAGATTTCGACGCGGAATTGAAATTAGATTTTAATTCGGGCGAACGAATTAATTTAGAATTAATTCGTTAGCGATGTGAATAGTGAATTCGCTAGGCGTAATCATTTAATTACGACGCAACGGAAAATTCGTTAATTTGGAATTAGCGAACCCGAGCCCGGGATTGTTTGCGAGCGCATTCGCATTTCGAATTCGAGTGCGGCACGCAAGTCAAATCAAGCGTCAAATCGCAGTCAAATCAAGCTCAATCACATCACATCAAGCGTCAAATCACATGTCACTTTGAGTGATGTGACATTTGAGTGATTGATGTGAGTTGATTTGTGTTGTTGACAAGCATTTAATGCTTTGCTTTTGGAAAAAGATTTGGTATATATGTTTTATTTATTTTGGAAATAATAATAAAACCTATTACTTTTTCTTTTCCCTCCTCTCTCTCTCCTCTGTTACGTTTTTTGCTCATTTTGGAGCCAAAAACTTCATCTTCTTCTCTCTCGGTCTTGGACCGATTTCCCTTCTATTTTTTCTGGTTTGACCGATCAATGAAGGAGAGCAATGATCTTGTTGCAAGATCTTTGTGCTAGCACACTCTTGGAGGCATCCAAAGGTGATAGGGAAGTGAGTTCGTGAGCTTGGAAGCTTGAAGCTTGGAGCTTCAATGGTGTCCATCAATGGCCGAACCTTGGAGAAGCCGAACCAGTCACCACCTGCAGCCCTACCACGCGCAGCTCACTGCCGAGCAAGGGAGAGCAGTTCGTGGTCCATCTTCGTTGCATCTCTACCGATCCATGTGAGTTTTTCCGCACCTCATTTGGTTGTATTCAACTCGTTTTTATGCATGATTTATGATCCTTGGGACTTGATTGAAACTCAACAATGGTATCTTGAGCCATTTGTGCATAAAACGTTTTTAGGGTTCTTGAGCAAAATTTGGGGCTTTTTGATTTAAGCATGATTTTGACAAATTGTTTGTTTAAGAATGTTTGTATATGAATAACTTAGAGTTATATGTAATCAATTTGAAGAAAAATTAATTGGATTGATTTTCCCCAATTTGCTTATTGTTGGCCAAAACTTTAATTTGGGTAAACTTGATTTTGAGCATGTTTAATGAAATTGGATGATTTAGAATGCTTAAATGTTGTTTAATTGATGATTGATTAGATCAATTTGATGAAAAAGTGTTTGGAACAATTTTCCCCAATTTGCTTGTGATGGCCGAATTATGAACCCTAATATTGTCTTGGATTTTTGATTTTTTGTTCATTGGATGACTTGGAAATCATTTGGGGATGTTGAATTTATGTTTAATTTGGTTCAATTGGATTGAATTTGATTTGGGCATAATTTCCCCTTTGGCCGAGACTTTAGCATGTGTTAATTGGGTTTGATTTTGATCAAATTATGTTGGACATGATTAATTGATGATAAGCATGATTAATTGGACAAATTTAGTGTTTTGGAAACTTTGATTTGGGTAATTAATAATGCTATACACTTTAGGTAATTTAATGGGAAATTTGGAATTTTTGGAATTAAATTATTGGGCTTAAAATTGGATTTGGGCTTTTAAAGTTGTTATTGGGTTTATTGGACTTTGTTGTACAAAGTTGGTTTAGGCCAAAATTGGTTGGATCCAATTAGGCCCAAAACCGCTTCCAAAAGGCCCAAATGCGACTAATGAACCTTTAACGTTTAATTGGGCCTAATGGGCCTAAATTAATTTATGGGCTTATGGGGTAACTCCCGGATTGGATTTTGGTTATTCGGTTTGACCCGAGTTGACCAAAAGTCCACGCCTTGAAGAAATTAATTAAAAGCCCATTGGACTTTAATTAAATTAATATTGGATATTAATCGGGCTTTGAGACCCGTAACGATTAAATTTGGAATTTAAGTCGTAAAGGTTTATTTTATAAAGTGTAATATTTAATTTGGAATTAAATAATGAATTAGAATTAAATGCGTATTAAATTGGATTTAATCATGTAATTTAATTTTATTTGAGAAATCGTACTTTGAGTACGTGTTCGCAATACGAGTTTGACTCGAACAAAATCAAATCTTGTTTGAACATTGGATGATCACTAATTATCAGATTAATTAATTTGATTAGATTGATTGATAACATGCTTGAGTGAATACATGGTTGTGATTTGAATAATGTATATCGGATGGATATTAGCCGGGTGGGGCTTTTTGGAAATTGTAATAAATTTGATTTATTAATTGGACCTGCGTGTCCAGCCTTATCTCCTATTTCTTTGTATTCTCTTCTCACCTATTCCCCTCAATGTAAATGAGGTTTCTTTAGAAGTGTAGTGTAACGGGTAGAAGAAATATTTGTGCTAGCGGGAGAGAGAAAGTGAGAGATTTGATCTAGGATCAATGTGTAAAATATCCATCCGCATATCATTATTATTTTATCATATGCGCTTTATTATGTGTTTAGAATGCATGTTTAAGGGTGTATGATGATGAGACCTTAACAAAGATAAAAATTGGTTGCCAATTTGCACACGAAAACCCTCATCAAATATCATGCGTCTTTTCCTTCCATTGAGTGATTCTTGCTCAAGATCCTAGATTGGCATGGGTTGTTGGCCAAAGTCAAGCCCTTGTCCGTCGAAGATGTGTTTGAATCACGAGGCTTTGTTCCATATTGGTGTCTTGTCCAAGTTGTGGTTTGTTGGCCAAAGTCAAGACCACTTCTTGTCCATCGACATTGATTACGAAGCTTCCATGGTCAATGGGTCCGCGCTTGACTGGGATCACTAGGTTTGTTGTGCCAAAGCCAAGGCCTAGTTGATTCAGAGGAAAAAGGTTAGGGTATATATTCGATATATAGGCATATATAAGATATATGTTTGGGACTTGGATGTCCACCTACTGGATCTAGGAGTTGGATGGGATCCAATTGATCTTAGAGATCTACCTAGTTAATTATCATACAATTTGTTGGCCAAAGTCAAGATTGTGTGATATTTAACGGGATCCTAGCCCACTAGGAAACACGGTTTCCCTAGTACTCGACAGAGGGTTAGAGGCTCGACGAAAAATAGTGGGAGGCAAGAATTGAATTTGCAATATTCGTTCAATTACTCGCCATACGCGCTCATTCAAATTATTTCGTCGTAATATTAAATGTTAGTTGGACTAATATTTAAATTGTTGTTTTAATAAACAGTTGGACTGTATTATACTTGATTATATATAATTGGATTATATTAATCAATATATTTGAATTAATTAATTTCAGTTTACAGTTGATTTTATAATTGGATTATAGTAATCAATGTAATTGAGGTTAATTAATTTGGATTATATTTGATTATATAGTTGGACTATTATAATCATTATAATATATATAGTACCACTAATCGTTGATTAAATAGTTGGACTATTGTAATCAAGATAAAATTGAAAAGTTGGATATTTAAAATATAATCTGGGATTAAAAATTTTTAAATGATTTAATTTTAAAATTGGGAATAAATAATAGGTTACTTTATTTGATAAAATAACTTATTATACCTTAAGCCCAAAATTAAGCAAAATAAGTAGAGCATAAAATCTTTGGAAGATTTATGTGATGATGACTTTAATGCTTAATTTAATATACTTGTCATAAATCTAATTTTAGATTTAAGAAGTATTAAAATTGCAATTTATAATTCTTGGAGAATTAATTGACTATTCTAGAGGAGATAAAGTCAAAGTTTGCAATTGGGCATGTAGCACGAGGTGCACATCGTTTCGATATTCTAAAAACCCAAGGCTTGGCCTAAGGTTCCTAAAATATTGAAAAGATAATTGACATATCCCAAAGTGACTACCATTTGGATATGGCAGACACGAAGGAATTAAAGAAAGGGCAAGGCTCTTACTTTGAAAATGTTTGTCTTAGTTATGTTCACAGCTAGTATTGAAATTAGATTTTAAATACTTAGTGTGGTACATAAAATATATGTATTGATGTTCAGAATCTGCTTTGAGCAGGATACTGACTTCAAGCTGAGATTTGCTCTGCGAATCGGAAACGGGACGAAAGTCGCTGTTTCGACCGTAGATACCTAAGTTTAGGAACTACCCTTCGGGTGTGTACTTAAATTAGGAACTGTTATAATGTAACTAGTTTGACTAGAGACATTATCTCTATATCAGTTTTAATCCATTGTGGATAAACCTTTATATTCTAGAACACTAAGTGTTTCATTATATAAAGATGATACTGAGATAAACACATTAGATGTGAATAACAGAATTTATATTTTGAATATAATAAAAATCTCAAACATATAAAATGACAAATAAATAGCTCAAATTGATTTGATCAATAGAGACTTATTTGTGGCATTGTTGTCTAGGACACAATTAAACAAGACTCGTATATCCACACTTTTGAAGAGTGGGTACTCGGACTGATTTGACTATTCAATAAAGTCTACGAATCTAGTTTATTAGGTAAAGTACCTAAAACACTATTTACTTGGTAAAAGTGTAAATGCCACCGATCTGTTAGCCCTATTCATGGTGAAGTTAGTGGGCCCATATCTAGCTAGGCTAGATGTGAACATGAATATTTCGTGACCTTAACGGATGTGGCATCACGTTATGGTTATGTGTTTCTTTTGAAGAACACAATCAGAAACTTTTAGAGTTTCGACACGAAATAGACAAACAGATCGGCTATAGTATTATACCGTCACGGTAAGACCGTAATGGAAAATACTTAAGCAATAAGTTTCTTATATACTTGAAAGAGTATAGTATTCTTTCAAATGAGGACTCCTCCCGGAACACGTCAAAGTGACGGTGTGTCCGAACGGATTAACCGAATCATGTTAGACATGATAAGGCTAATCATGAGTCGCTCTGAGCTACCATTTCCTTCAACGGATAAGTTAAACAGTGCAATAACTTATTTAGAATAAGGTTCCATAATAATTTGTTTGACAATATCATATTAGATATGAACGGGAAAGAAACGGGTTTCTCATTCCTGACCATTTGGGATGCTAGGCATATGTTTGGATAATACCAAACTAAACCCAAATTGGATAAGTGCCAATATAGGTTATCCTAAGGGAACCATAAGTATAGTACTTATAAATCTCACATGAGAACAATGTGATTGTTGCTCACCATGCGGTTTTTCCTGAGAGGAATACCGATATGCAGTGGTCAGTGGGAGGATAGTGATACTCGATGAAAATCGGAGTAATACTGTTCAAGGCACAAGGTCCGTAATGGAACACAAATAGTTCATCAATGATGAATCTGTACCATTAATCTTCGAATACACAAGAACTGAGTAGATCGGATAGAGTCAGAAAACGACCTAGGGTATGGGTTTCTGATCTCACCTCATAAAGATGTTAATCTTTTAAGGTATACCAACTGATTACGTATGAGGTAGTGATACAAGGTATCGACTCCCTATTATGACAAAGTGTCATGAGTCCAAATGGATTCCATGTATATCAACAAGTTTGGATACTAGTTGATGTACCACAAGGCATTGTGCCTATTGGTACATTAAACGTCTTCAAGGAAGACATACATGGAAGGCAACATACCAACGTACAAAGCTGGGCTTTTGACGGAAAGGTATCGTTATCAACATTGTGTTATAACGGTTCAAAACCTTTTACCTGTTGCCATTGTAAATCCATTTGGATATGCTTGCTAAAGCTGTGTATTTTTTTATGAAATATGACAGCTTAACGGAAAATCGCTTTCCTGAAAAGGAAACCTTTCGGAGGATGTTTATAACATCCTGTCGGTTTTGTCGTACCATAACAAGCAAACAAGGTTTGCAGGTTATTCGATCCATGTTTGGATTGAAACAAGCATAAGGTTCTTGGAACTGACGTTTTGAAATAATCATAATGGTTTATGATTTGACTCAAAACGAAATAATTCTTGTGTATATAAGGAGGTTAGTGGGAGGGCACTGACAATGAAATTCCCATAAAGCAATTGGTGAAAGCTTGGCTTTCATAGATATTCTTTCATAGAAATTCTCCGTAGAATTCTGGGAGTAACAACCTTTATTCAAGGAATAAAGATCTACAGGGATAGATTTGGAGTTGTTAACACTCTCTGGAAATTGTACATTTAAAATGTACTTGTATTGGTGTCTCATACGCTTTGAGCATATGGAGTCACAATCGGACAATCCAAGTGATAGTCATTGGATTGAAGTTAAGAACATCTTTAGTATCTTAGAGAACTAAAGATTGTCTTAAATTATGGAGTAGGAGAACTTGAAGTGACTAGGATCACTGCTGCAAGTTTCCAAACCGGTAAATACTGCGGTACTATAAAGTTTGAAAAAACTGGACAGTGAGCTGGAAATCTTCCGAGCAAGATAACTGTTGCCGAATAAACAACAAATGCGGATTATTGCTGCAGCTGAGGCAGCAATAGAAGCCATTTGGATCGAAAATAAATCTAATTAGATTAGATATAGTTCTTTTAGCAGCTGAGCTAGGCGTCAGCACAGGCTAAGGAATTAAAGGTCTCATCGACGATCCAGATATATACTTCTATATCATCTGATTCGTTCGGATCATACATCGTGGCGATGTGATGATCGTGTAAATCGCGTCAGACGATAATTAAACAAATCCGCTGACGAAACCTTTCCTCAGCAATTTGAGCGAACCGTACATAGTTCGGGTGTGGGACACTTGAGTGACTGGCTATGTGCCAAGTGGGAGATTGTTGGACAAAATGACCCATAGCGTCACTATTTGCACAGATCATTGTGTTGTTGTAGCAAATTAACTATGTGACAAGGAAATTGCACTCTCATCATTTGTGATTAGATCACCATAGATATATAAATGAAGAGAGGTCCCTATGATTAGTTCCTGGACTGAGAATGATATGAGACAGTATCAGTCCCCGAAGGATTAATCATTAAATATCCCTAGCCGGAGTATTATCGAGACTGGACATCGATAATGCGGAATAGGCTAGTATTGCACTTGTGTGCGTTGTGAGGGCACAACGGCATAGTTCTCATATATATAAGTATTGGATACTTATGCAAGTGCGATAGGAGGTCGTGTTTCACCGATGGTACGGGAAACAGCTTCGCTCTGGATAGACCCTTCGGAATCCCATTGGTATTATGACTATGTGTCTATGGGAGGCCGAAATCAAGGTAGGTGTGTAAAGTCTTAACCTGAGACTTACATCGCTAATACTTACGATAATCGATAGACTTTGGTCTTGGTGGTACAGGGCTTTAACCGGTTCTGCGTACACCACTTCTGGGTTTATCAGAGAGTCGTAGTGTATTGGGTGTGATGTCAAGACGGAAGTATCACTTCAGTCATAGTGGAGATGATGTCACGCAGGATACGGTATTAGTGCTCTTAAGTGTTGCGCAACCATCGGGATATTATGACTAGGTCATGCATATCCGATTATAGAGACTAGTTACCAGACATCCGACATGTGCTTCGGACGGGGCAGACACTTATCCAGCCCCAGCCCTAGCACGTGACTATCCGATACTGGGCCGATATACACAATACTACGGTATACTACGCTTGATACAGATCTATATATTCCTGTAAGAATATTTCTGGAGAATTGGGTAGGCATGGCGCTTTGCTAGAAGCCAACCTTGTCTTGTAAATCGGTATAAACGTAGTACGCGTACTTACGTGTTCGGATAGTCCGACGACCGTATTTACTGCCAACATATCCGGAGATCTCATGGGTCGGTTCCTGAAGATTCACCGATGACGTATGACTCGCACTTTAATTAATCTGGGATTAATTCGATGAGAGAGAAAATTAATCTGGGATTAATTACGGAGATATTTTATCTCGGATAAAATATCGTTAAAGAGAGAGAACGATTAATTTGGAATTAATCGATAAATTAATATATTCGATATATTATAACGAAATTAGATTTCGACGCGGAATTGAAATTAGATTTTAATTCGGGCGAACGAATTAATTCGTTAGCGATGTGAATAGTGAATTCGCTAGGCGTAATCATTTAATTACGACGCAACGGAAAATTCGTTAATTTGGAATTAGCGAACCCGAGCCCGGGATTGTTTGCGAGCGCATTCGCATTTCGAATTCGAGTGCGGCACGCAAGTCAAATCAAGCGTCAAATCGCAAGTCAAGCGTCAAATCATCACATCGTCAAATCACATGTCACTTTGAGTGATGTGACATTTGAGTGATTGATGTGAGTTGATTTGTGTTGATTGACAAGCATTTAATGCTTTGCTTTTGGAAATAGAAAAGGTAATATGTTTTATTTATTTTGGAAAATAAATCAATAAAACCTTTTACTTTTTCTTTTCCCTCCTCTCTCTCCTCTGTACACTTTTTGTTTGCTCATTTGGAGCCAAAACTTCTTCTCTCATCTTCTCTCTCTCTCGGTCTTGGACCGATTTCTCCTCTATTTTTCTTTCTGGTTTGACCGATCAATGAGGGAGAAGCAATGATCTTGTTGCAAGATCTTTGTGCTAGCACACTCTGGGAGCATCAAAGGTGATAGGGAAGTGAGTTCGTGAGCTTGGAAGCTTGAAGCTTGGAGCTTCAATGGTGTCCATCAATGGCCGAACCTTGGAGAAGCCGAACCAGTCACCACCGTGCAGCCCTACCACGCGCAGCTCACTGCCGAGCAAGGGAGAGCAGTTCGTGGTCCATCTTCGTTGCATCTCTACCGATCCATGTGAGTTTTTCCGCACCTCATTTGGTTGTATTCAACTCGTTTTATGCATGATTTATGATCCTTGGGACTTGATTGAAACTCAACAAATAGATGGTAGTGCGATCTGTACTTGGGATACAACTCCACGTACCGCTCGAGAAATATTCACATATGCGTGTTTATGTCATTATTTGTGCTATTTTCATAAGAACGTTCGAACACGTTTCGAACGCAACTCGAACGCATGCCTTCCGCCTCACTCCGTTCGAATGCGTTTCTCAAACGCTACACGGACAATTAACTCTCTGTGGACAACGTCGTTCAAAAAATGCGTTTATGACACTGGACGACCTCTTTCCTTATATTTTAATTCCATTTTTTATTACCCCCTTTAGTCTTTATTTTGCATTATGGCATTGCGATTTAATTATTTTACATTTTTATTAACTTTTTTTTTTTTCCCGCTTTGATTGATATATAATTTTCATTATCATATTTCTTAATATCCTTTTTGGAACTATGTTTTCATTGTGATTATTATCTGCTCGGGTATGTTATTGCATTTTATACGCTTTTATGCCTGAATTTGCATTAAGACTTTGGCTATAACCATTGTGTTTAACCATCCTATACTTTCCTAATTAAGGGGCCATTCCGAACCCACCAACGGTTTGAAGTATTCCCTTGTGAGGGGTGAGTGCGGCGTTAAATCATTCCAATTCAACACAGGTGGCGACTCATTTATTCTCCGATTTAGTCCCATACGGCTACTCCGTACTCCTATGGGCTACGAGCCCAACAGTTCGTGGTCACCAACATCATAGGCATAGTGGTAAACCCTGCGTCGCCCTAAACCTACCTATACTCTGTACACATAACTGACGGATCCTATCTCGACACACACAGGACAACCCTAAGGATCTTTCACAACCCACGAATAGGTGGAGGTCTGTCTGAATATATCGGTGACGTGACTGCCATCTAAGTGTGGAAGATGTCTCATGTGCCACAGTGGGTGGTTATCTCAAGTCAAGAATCACAAAATGCTACTCAACCCGAGAAGAATCTTTTTTGACGTTGTCATTTACTTTTTTTAGCTTTTACTAGTCTAGATATGTGTTGTAACTAAATATCATATCTGGGTTGTGATGAATTCCAATATCACCTGTTTTAAGGGATTATTTGGTGTCTTGGGTAATAGAAATGTTTATTTATTAGTCTTAAGCTTAATACTTTCTTGTTAACTGGCTATTAATAAGATTGATGTGGTAAACTTTAAAATGAACTACGAAAGGATTTTAGGTTTCATCAAGCCTTAGACTTAATAGCCTATAATCTCCCTTAAGGATTAGATATACCCTTTAATAGATTTCCGTCCAGATAGAATATATACCTGTTCGGGCGGGGGTAGCCACAATTGGAACTCAGTCTTAATGAATTCAGGTAACTTGGTTAACATAGACATATGATTAATTGGGTTATTTAGGTTTTTGCATCTGACCATCAACAGAGGCTTTTGCAATAATTTCGTGTTCCAGTTAATAAACCGATATAATTGCACAAACATGAGATAACCACATCTCTTTAAGACAGTTGCAAGAATTCACAACCCTAGATAGTTTTTATAATTTGATTTTACCTTTATTCACTGTTCGCACTGTTTTTATTAATGTCTTTAGTTTAAAATCACCATCCATCAACAATCAAATCTATTAGATACTCATAAAAATTTAACATCATAAATTAATAGCTTAGGTATTAAGTCCTCGTGGGATCGATATTTTTATACTACTTGAGCGATATATGTGCGCTTGCGTTACGTGTGTGATTTCACCGATCACCTAATTTTACAAATTATCCAAAAGACAAAATTAAACCTCATTAAACAAATTCAATTCTTTAATCCAATCCTTTGTTGGGAAGCGGCTGCGAGTGCGCAGCGGAAAATTTAAAATTATGATGCCGATATACCGTGCCCAAGACCCATTTATTTTGATTATTCTACAAGCCTAGGCATGTCACTGTATATATCTAAGCATAAAAACACATAAAACATGCAAAGAACATAAACCTAAACATGATAACTATCATAAGAACTCTAAATAAAATAAAGAAAGAAAAAGACTTACTTGAACCGAAGATTCCTCCAGTCTCCCTCCAATCTACAAGCTTTTCTCGAACTCAGCAAGCTCTTCCACGTTCCAAAGAGCCACCCAAGTGTGTGGCCTCCAAAGGTGCACACACCAAAGCCAAAACTCAACGGCAAGACTGCCTTGAGTGCACGAGTATTTTGCCATTGGTGCTAACCTAGGCAAATACCTCAAAACTTTTAACTTGAGATTCCTCTAGTCAATTAGACTTAAGGATCCTCAAAATCAGTGGCTTACTCTTAAACTTTAGAGTTGCTCATATAAAACCCATATATGAATGGTTTTGGTGTAAGAATTTGTAAAGAATTCTTTGGGTTTATATAGGTGCTCCAAAGACAACAAAAATAATTAAGAATCCGATATGGGATAAATGCTTATTAAATCTTAGCCATTGGATCTTAATACAGTGGTTTAATGAGATTATAAGACCCTAATAAGAGTTTGGGCCGAATTGGAATTCAAAATAAATAAATAAAAAAACGTAGATTTATTTATTTATTTATTTTCTTATTCATTTTTCCAATTCCCAATGTGCCAATTGTTAGACATTATGTCCCATAGCGTCACTGTTTGTAAATGAGATTGTATTATTGTACAAAATTAACTATGTGATAATGAAATTGCCTTTTGCCATTTTGTAATATTGTTTACTTTGATATATAAATGGCGAAAGTCCATATGATTAATACCGGATTGAGATGATATGAACAGTATCAATCCATAAAGGTTTAATCATTAAATATCCCTAGTCGGAGTATTATCGAGATCGGACATCGATAATGCGGAATAGACTAGTATTGCGCTTGTGCACGTTGTGAGGGCACAACGGCATAGTTCTCATATATTTAAGTATTGGATACATATGCAAGTGCGATAGGAGGTTGGTGTTTTATTACCGATGGTACGGAAAACAGCTTCGCTCTGGATAGACCCCCGCGGAATCCCATTGGTAGTATGTGTGCGTGTCTATGGGAGGCCGCATCAGGGTAGGTGTATATGGTCTTAACCTGAGACTTACATCGCTAGTACTTGCGACAATCGGTAACTTTGGTTTTGGTGGTTGGGGACCTTAACCGGTTCTGTGTACACCTCTTCTGGGTTTATCGAGAATCGTAGTGTACTGGATGTGATGTCGAGATGGAAGTATCACTTCAGACATATGGAGGTGATGATCACGCAGGACACAGAACTAGTACTCTATAAAAGGTTGCAACCGTCGGGACAATATGACCAGGTCAGGATTGTCCGATTTAAAGAGACTAGTTGCTTGATGTCCGATATATGTTTCGTACGGGGCAGACACATTTCCAGCCCCAGGCCTAACATGTGATCATCCGATACTGGTTCGATATACGCAATACTACGGTATACTACGCTTGATATAGATCTTATATTCCTATAAGAATATTTCTGGAGAATTGGGTAGGCATGGCGCTTTGCTAAAAGCCAACCTTGTCTTGTGAATCGGTAAAAACGTAGTACGAGGTACGACGTGTTCGGATAATCCGACGACCGTATTTACTGCCAAATATCCGGAGATCTCTTGGGTCGCTTCCCGAAGATTCACCAATGACGTATGATTCAAACTCGATTAATCTTGGATTAATTACGGAGAGACTTTATCTTGGATAAAGTACTATACATAGAGAGAGAACGATTAATTTGGAATTAATCGTAAAATTATTATATTCGATATAATAATCGAAATTCGATTTCGACGCGAAATTAAAATTAGATTTTAATTCATGGCAAACGAGTTAATTTAGAATTAATTCGTTAGCGACGTAAATAATAATTTCGCTAGGCGCAATTATTTATTTAAATTCGATTTAATTAAACGTCGCGACTTTAGTTCGGTATTTCGGAATATCGAACCCAAATGCGTGAGTGCACGTGGGCCCACTTTCATTTGGAAACGTGTGGGGCCCAAATGACACAATTTCATTATATGCATTATTTAATTGTTAATCATTGCATGGTGATAGTGTTGAAGTTTAATCAAGTCCACAAGATCACAATCATGCATAAAACCACATATGAATACATCAAAGGAGGTGGCGGAATCAACTCACATTGAATTCGGTTTGATGGATGAAGAACAAGGTGCGTTTTTAAGCTCCCTCCAAGCTCGGCAATGGCTTCTCCTTGCAATGGGCTGTGCGATTTTGCTCCTCCTTGAACCTCCAAGAATCGGCCATGCATGAACTCCATTAAAGCTCCAAGCTTTGAGATTCCATGCTCACAAATTCGTTTCCCTATCACCTTTGTATCACTCCTAGAGTGTGCTAGCACCAAGTCTTCTTCATTTGCTTCTCAAAATTCGGTGGAACCAGAAATTTTCCAAGCAAAAACGGCAGTGAAGCCGAGAGAGAAGAAGGAAAAAGAAGAGGGAAAATGAGAGGAGATGAAGAAACCGTGTACTGTGCATGTGTGAGAGAGAAAAAAGATTTTTAATATATATAATTTTTATTTCATTTACCAAGTAAAATAAATAAAATATATATATATCTTATCTTTTTAATTCAAAAGTCAAAAGTTAAAACAATAAAGCTTTTCCATCATTTCAACTTTTAACTTTAAGTCACATCACATCTATTCACTTTAATAAAGTGACATATGGTCAAGTTACATCATCACGCAAAGTGACAATTAATTTGACGATTGACGCGACTATCGATTTGACGCTTGATGTGACTCGCGTGCCGCGCTCGAATTCGAAATGCGAATGCGCTCGCAATCACTCTCGGGCTCGGGTTCGCTAATTCCAAATTAACGATTTTTCCGTCGCGTCGTAATTAAGTGATTACGCCTAGCAAATTCACTATTCACGTCGCTAACGAATTAATTCTAAATTAATTCGTTCGCCCGAATTAAAA
>SKCR01041106.1:0-15878 GCA_019454045.1 Zanthoxylum bungeanum
TCTAAGCCATTGCATGTTGTTTGTGTCATAAATTTATTATTAATTTAATAAATATATGGCATAAATATAAATTGATTTTTGGTAAATCATTTCAAGACAACACAATTCAATCTCCTCAAAATTCTCTCTTCCTCTCACGCAATGGTGGCCATTCTTCACTGGTTTTGAACCAGTTTGATCGTGAGGCAAGGGAAGCCAGAGTTGGGTTTCATTCATGGTGTGAAAAACCGCAAGTGCTAGCACACTACGAGTCTTGCGAAGGTGGTAGGGAGGTTCACCCATGAGGCGGGATCTCATCCGACGGAGTTTGGAGCTTCGTTTGAGACTCGGGCCCGAAATGCCTAGACAGTGAGCATGGACTGGTTGCAGTGGCGTGAGCAGGGCAGTACGTTTTTGGCCTTGATTCGTCTTCAAATCGACATAACCGATCAATGTGAGTATTCCGCTACCCCTCCGTTGGTGTGTTCACGCATTATTTCATTCTTGATTTGATCTTGGGACCTTAGAAAAACCAACAGCTTGATGTAACGATTGGTTTGACGCTTGATGTGACTTGCATGACCGCACTCGAATTCGAATACGAATGCGCTCGCAATCACACTCGCGGCTCGGGTTGTTAATTCCAAATTAACGTTTTTTCCGTCACGTCGTAATTAAATGATTACGCCTAGCGAATTCACTATTCACGTCGCTAACGAATTAATTCTAAATTAATTCGTTCGCCCGGAATTAAAATCTAATTTTAATTCCGCGCGAAATCTAATTTCGTTTAATATATCGAATATATTAATTTTACCGATTAATTCCAAATTAATCGTTATCTCTCTCTTGACGATATTTTATCCTAGATAAAATATCTCCGTAATTAATCCAGATTAATTTTCTCTTTCTTCTATATAATCCCAGATTATTAATGAGTGCGAGTTATGTGTCATCGGTCCATTATCGGGAAGCGACCCATGAGATCTCCGGATAAGTTGGCAGTAAATACGGTCGTCGGAGTATCCGAATCACGTACGTACCAAGTACTACGTTCTACCGACTACGAGTTACTAGACAGGTCGACTCCTAGCAAAGCACCAAGTCTACCCAATTCTCCGGACATATCCTTTAAGAATATTAAGATCTATATCAAGCGTAGTATACAATTGTATTGTATTGCGTATATCGATCCAGTATCGGACGATCACATGTTAGGCCTGGGGGGAAATGTGTCTGCCCCGTACGAAACATATATCGGACATCAAGCAACTAGTCTGTCTGTGAATCGGGCAATCTGACCTAGTCATATTGTCCCGACGGTTGCAACCTTTTATAGAGCACTAGTTCTGTATCCTGCGCGATCATCAACTCCATATGTCTGAAGTGACACTTCCATCTTGACATCACACCCAGTACACTACGATTCCTGATAAACCCAGAAGAGGTGAACACAGAACTTGTTAAAGACCCCCCCAACCACCAAAACCAAAGTTTACCGATTGTCGCAAGTACTAGCGATGCAAGTCTCAGGTTAAGACCATATACACCTACCCTGATACGGCCTCCCATAGACACGCAACATACTACCAATGGGATTCCGCGGGGCTATCCAGAGCGAAGCTGTTTTCCGTACCATCGGTGAAACACGACCTCCTATCGCACTTGCATAAGTATCCAATACTTATATATATGAGAACTATGTCGTTGTGCCCTCACAACGCACACAAGTGCAATACTAGCCTATTCCGCATTATCGATGTCCAGTCTCGATAATACTACGGCTAGGGAGATTTAACGATTAATCCTTTGTGGACTGATACTGTCTCATATCATCTCAATCCAGGAACTAATCATAGGGACCTCTCTTCATTTATATATCTATGGTGATCTAATCACAAATGATGAGAGTGCAATTTCCTTATTACATAATTAATTTGCTACAACAACACAATGATCTCTGCAAATAGTGACGCTATGGGTCATATTATCCAACAATCTCCCACTTGGCACATAGCCAGTCACTCGAGTGTCCAACACCCGAACTATGTATGGTTCGCTCAAATTGCTGAGAAAAGGTTTTCGTCAGGGATTTGCATGATTATCGTTTGACGCGATTTATACGATCATCACATCGCCACGATGTATGATCCGAACGAATAGATGATATAGAAGTATATATCTGGATCGTCGATGAGACCTTTAATTCCTTAGCTTGTACTGATGCCTAGCTCAGCTGCTATCAGAACTACATCTAATCTAATTAGATTTTTCGACCCAAAAGACTTCTTATGGCTGCCTCAGCTGCAGCAATAATCCACTTTGTTGTTTATTCGGCAACAGTTATCTTGCTTGGAAGATTTCCAGCTCACTGTCCCGTTATTCAAACTTTATAGTACCGAAGTATATAATTGTTTGGAAACTTGCTGCAGTGATCCCAGTCACTTCAAGTTCTCCTTCTCCATAGTATAGGATAGCATCTTTAGTTCTCAAAGATACTAACAGATGTTCTTAACTTCAATCCAGTGACTATCACTTGGATTGACCCGATGTGACTCCATATGCTCGAAGCGTATGAGACACCATACAAGTACATTTTAATGTACAATTTCTCAGAGAGTGTTAACAACTCCAAATCTATCCCAGTAGATCTTTATTCCTTGAATAAAGGTTGTTACTCCCCAGAATTCTATGGAGAATTTCTATGAAAGAATATCTATGAAAGCCAAGCTTTCACCATTGCTTTATGGGAATTTAACTGTCAGTGGCGCTCGCCACTAACCTCCTTATATACACAAGAATTATTTCGTTTTGAGTTAAATCATAAACCATTATGATTATTTCAAAACGTCAGTTCCAAGAACCTTATGCTTGCTTCAATCCAAACATGGATCGAATAACCCGCAAACCTTGTTTGTCGGTTATACAAAATCGTCAGAATGTTATAAACATTCACCAAAAGGTTTCCTTTTCAGGAAAGCGATTTTGATTTTAACTGACATATTTCATAAATGAAATATACAGTTATCAACAAGCATCTTCAAAAGCTTTAAATGGATTTACCATGGCAAAAAGCAAAAGGTTGAACCGTTATTAACACGATGTTGATAACGATACCTTCCGTCACAAGCCTAGCTTTGTACGTTGGTATGTTGCCATCCATGTATGTCTTCCTTGAAGACGTTTAATGTACCAATAGGCACAATGCCTTGTGGTACAACAACTAGTATCCGAAATAGCTGTTATACATGGAATCCATTTCGGACTCATGGCACTTTGCCATAGTAGGGAGTCGATACCTCGTATCACTTTCTCAAAATGTAGTCGGTGGATATACCTTCATAAGATGACATCTTTATGAGGTTAGATCAGAAACCCATACCCTAGGTTGTTTTCTGACTCTATCCGATCTACGAAGTTCTTGTGTATTTGAAGATTAATGGTACAGATTCATTATTGATGAACTGTTGTATTCCATTAAGGACTTCGTGCCTTGAACAGTATTACTCTGATTTTCATCGAGTATCACTATACTCCCACTGACCACTGGATATCGGTATTCCTCTCAGGAAAACCGCATGGTGAGCAACAATCAAATGTTCTCATGTGAGATTTATAAGTACTATACTTATGGTTTCCCTTAGGATAACCTATATTGGCACTTATCCAACTTGGGTCTTTTAGTTTGGTATCATCCAAACGTTATGCCTGGCATACCCAAATTATCAGGAATGAGAAACCCTGTTTCTTTCATGTTCATATCCTATATGATATCTGTCAAACAGATCTTCATGGAACCTTATTCTAAATAAGTTATGCACTGTTAATACATATCCTATTGAAGGAAATAGTAGCTCAGAGCGACTCGTGATAAACCTAATCATGTCCAACAAAATTCGGTTTTAGTTCGGACACACCGTCTAACAGACGTGTCTCGAGAGGAGTCCTTATATGAAAGAATACCGTACTCTTTCATGTAAATATGAAACTTACTGCTTAAGTATTTTTCATTACGGTCTTACCGTGGCAGCATAATACTATAGCCGATCTGTTTTTTTTCTATTTCGTGTCGAAACTCTAAAGTTTCCGATTTGTGTCCTTTAAAAGAAACACATAACCATAACGTGATGCTACAATCCGTTAAGGTCACGAAACATTCATGTTCACATCTAGTCCAGCTAGATATGGGCCCACTAACTTCACCATGAATAGGGCTAACAGATCGGTGGCCCTTACTATTACCAAGTAAATAGTATTTTAGGTACTTTACCTAATAAACTAGATTCGCAGACCTCATTTGAATAGTCAAATCAGTCCTAGTACCCACCCTTCAAAAGTGTGGATATACGAGTCTTGTTTAATTGTGTCCTAGACAACAATGCCACAAATAAGTCTTTATCGATCAAATCAATTTGAGCTATTTATTTGTCATTTTATATGTTTGAGATTTTATTTATATTCAAAATATAAATTATGTTATTTACATCTAATGTATTTATCTCAGTATCATCTTTATATAATGAAACACATAGTGTTCTAGAATATAAAGGTTTATCCAGAATGGATTAAACACTGATATAGAGATAATGTCTCTAGTCAAACTAGTTTACATTATAACAGTTCCTAATTAAGTACATACCCGAAGGGTAGTTCCTAATTTAGGTATCTGCGGTCGAAACAGCGACTTTCGTCCAGTTTCCAATTCGCAGAGAAATCTCGGCTTGAAGTCAGTATCCAGCTCATAGCGGATTCTGAACATCAATACATATATTTTATGTACCACACTAAGTATTTAAAATCTAATTTTAATACTAGTTGTGAACATAACTTTGACAAATATTTTTAAAGTTAGAGCCTCGCCCTTTCTTTAATTCCTTCGTGTCTTCCATATCCAAATGGTAGTCACTTTGGGATATGTCAATTATCCTTTTCAATATTTCACAAACCTTTGGCCAAGCCTTGGGTTTCGGAATATCGAAACGATGTGCACCTTGTGCTACATGCCCAATTGCAAACTTTGATACTTTTAAATCTAATGATAGATTTATTATAAGTATATTAATTAAGCATTAAAGTCATTATCACATAAATCTTCCAAAGATTTTATGCTCTATTATTTGCTTAATTTTGGGCTTAGTCATAATAAGTTATTTTATCAAATAAATTAACCTATTATTAATTCCCAATTGAAAATTAAATCATTTAAAACATTAATCCCAGGATTATATATTTTAAATATTCAACCTTTCAATTCTTTCTTGATTTTAATAGTCCAACTATTTAATCAATTTAATAAGGTACTATTTATTATAATGATTACAATAATCCAATTATTTAATCAACTATAATTTTAATATTGATTACTATAACCCAATTATAAAATCAACTATCATTTAATTCAATTATATTGATTACTATAATCCAATTATAAAATCAACTATATATTGAATGAGTTTGTATATAGTCCAACTATATATATAATTTAAAACAACATAAAATATTAGTCCAACTAATACTTTTGATTAATACGACGAGTAAAATATAAATGAGCGTGTTTAGCGAGTAATTGAACGATTGTTGCAAATTCAATACTTACCTCCCACAATTTTTCGTCGAGCCTCTAACCCTCTGTGGAGTACTCGGGAAACCGTGTTTCCTAGTGGGCTAGGATCCTATTAAATAACATACAACCTTGACTTTGGCCAACAAGCTGTATGCTATTTAACTAGGTAGATCTCACAGATCAATTGGATCCAATCCAATTCCTAGATCCGGTTAGGTGGACATCCAAGTCCTAAACATATTACTTATGCCAATGTATCTAATACATTTTCCTGACCATATCCTCCGAATCATCTAGGCCTTGGCTTTGGCACAACAAACCTAATGACTCCAGTTAAGCGGGACCCATTGACAAGGAAAGTTTCGTAATCAATGTCGTTGGACAAGAAGTGATCTTGACTTTGGCCAACAAATCACAACTTGGACAAGACACTGATGTGGAACAAAACCCTCATGATTCAAATACATCCAATTGACAAGGTCTTGACTTTGGCCAACAAACCGATGCCAATTGGATCTTGAACAAGAATCATTCGATGGAAGGATAATCGCTTAATATAGAACGAGGGTTTTTTCTCGCGTGCAAATTGGCTACCAATTTAATTATCTTTGTTAAGGTCTCATCATCATACACCCTTAAACATGCATTCTAAATACATAATAAAGCGAGTATGAAAATAAATAATAATGATATGCGGATGGATACTTTACACATTGATCCTAGATCAAATCTCTCCCTTTCTCACTCAAGCTAGCACTTGTACTACTTCTACCCATTACACTACACTTCTAAAGAAACCTCATATACATAGAGGGGAATGGGTGAGAAGAGAATACAAAGAGAATGAAGGTGAAAAGGCTGGACACGCAGGTCCAATTTAATAAATCGAATTTATTACAACAATTTCTAAAATTGCCCACCCAACTAATATCCATCCGATATATATTATTCATTCAACACAACCACGTATTCACACACATAAGCATGCTATCAATCAATCTAATCAAATTAATTAATCTGATAATTAAGTGATCATCCAATGTTCAAACAACGATTTGATTTTGTTCGAGTCAAACTCGTTTTTGCGAATAAGTACTTAAAGTACGAATTCATGAATTAAATTAAACTACATCATTAAATCAAATTTAACATGCATTTAATACTAATTCACTATTCAATTCCAAATTAAATATTGCACTTTATTTAATAAACCTTTTACAATTTAAATTCCAAATTTAATCGTAACGCGTCTCAAAGACCGATTAACGTCCAACGTCAATTCAATTAAAGTCCAATGGGCTTTTAATTGATTTAATAAGGCGTGGACTTTTGGTCAACTCGGGTCAAACCGATAACCAAAGTCCAATCCAGGATTTACCCCATAAGCCCATAAATCAATCTTGGCCCATTAGGCCCAATTGAACTTTAAAGGTTCATTAAGTCGCATTTGGGCTTTATGGTTAAGGTTTTGGGCCCAATTGGATCCAATCCATTTGGCCTAAACCAAACTTGATAAATCAAGCCCAATAGGCCCAAATACAACAATAGAAGCCCAAATCCAATTTAAGCCTAAATAATTAAATTTCATTAATCCAATTACGCAATTTAATTACTTAAAGTGCATTACATGATTAATCAACTAAATCATCATTTCCAAAACACTAATTAGTCCAATTAATCATGCTTAATTCATTATCACATGTCCAACACATAAAATGAAAAATCAAACCCATTACATGCTTCTTTAGTCTCGGCCAAAAGAGGGATTTTGTGTCCGATTTGGTTTCAATCCAATCGAACCCATAATCAACATTAAATCACCATCCTAAATGATTTCATACACATCCAATGTCACAAAATCAAAAAAAAAATACCAAGACATTAGGGCAATAAACCTATTCGGCCAACATGAAGATTTTGGGGTTTTTGTTCAATTCCAAATCCAATCCAATTCGATTCAAATTAACATCAACCTAAATGATTCTAACTCATCAAATGAATCAAATTCAAAAATTCCAAGAATCCAAAATCAATATACATTCGGCCAAGGTAAAGTATTGGGGAAAATAATTCCAAATCATTTTTCAACAAATTGGTCCAACCAAAATGAAATTAACATGTTATAAGCATACTCAAAGAATCAATTTATTCAAATCATGCTCAAATCACATTTACCCAATTTTAAGCCCTACCTTTCATGCTTGAACCTAAGCTCTTGATGCCATTGTTGGTTTTTATTAAGGTCCCAAGATCAAACAAGCAATGAAATAATGTGTAAATACATCGACGAAGGTAGCGGAATACTTACATCGATCGGTTGAGTCGATTTGAAGACGTTTCAAGCCATGAAAGCTCACTGTTTGGAGGCGCCACTGCAGCAGATTTGCTCACTGGTTTGAGCTCATTCGGGTCTCAAAACGAAGCTCCAAACTCCGTCGGATGAGTCCCGCCTCATGGGTGAACCTCCCTAACACCTTCGCAATGTTCACAAGTGTGCTAGCACTAGATATCATCAAATGAAATCCACTCATTTGCTTCCCAAAGTCACGCCCAAACTGGTTTGAAAAACCAGTAAAAAGGCTTCAAAATGGCGTGAGAGGAGAGGAGAAATGGTGAGAGAGGAAAGGGTGAAAAAGTGTAATGACTTAGTAAAGCATTTTCCAAAAAAAAAAATGCTTTATATATTTTCCAAGAAAATATATTAAAACCATTTACTTAATTGATTAAATTAAAATCAAAAGTAATGTTTTTCCCCCAAACACTATTACACCTACTTACATCAACTATTCACATGTCACTTTAATAAAGTGATGTGATGCAAGTCAATCAATCAATCCTTCCATCAATCAATCAATCAATCAATCACTCAAAGTGACTTTTGATTTGACGCTTGATGTGACGATTGATTTGAAGCTTGATGTGACTTGCGATGCCGCACTCGAATTCGAAATACGAATGCGCTCACAATCACACTCGGGCTCGGGTTCGTTAATTCCAAATTAACGTTTTTTCCGTCACGTCGTAATTAAATGATTACGCCTAGCGAATTCACTATTCACGTCGCTAACGAATTAATTCTAAATTAATTCATTCGCCCGAATTAAAATCTAATTTTAATTCCGCGCGAAATCTAATTTCGTTTAATATATCGAATATATTAATTTACCGATTAATTCCAAATTAATCGTTATCTCTCTCTTGACGATATTTTATCCTAGATAAAATATCTCCGTAATTAATCCTAGATTAATTTTCTCTTTCTTCTATATAATCCCAGATTATTAATGAGTGCGAGTTATGCGTCATCGGTGCATTATCGGGAAGCCCCATGAGATCTCCGGATAAGTTGGCAGTAAATACGGTCGTCGGAGTATCCGAATCACGTACGTACCAAGTACTACGTTCTACCGATTTACGAGACAAGGTCGACTCTTAGCAAAGCACCAAGTCTACCCAATTCTCCGGACATATCCTTTAAAGAATATTAAGATCTATATCAAGCGTAGTATACAATTGTATTGTATTGCGTATATCGATCCGGTATCGGACGATCACATGTTAGGCCTGGGGCTGGAAATGTGTCTGCCCCGTACGAAACATATATCGGACATCAAGCAACTAGTCTCTGTGAATCGGGCAATCCTGACCTAGTCATATTGTCCCGAAGGTTGCAACCTTTTATAGAGCACTAGTTCTGTATCCTGCGCGATCATCAACTCCATATGTCTGAAGTGACACTTCCATCTTGACATCACACCCAGTACATTACGATTCCTGATAAACCCAGAAGAGGTGAACACAGAACTTGTTAAAGGCCCCCCCAACCACCAAAACAAAAGTTTACCGATTGTCGCAAGTACTAGCGATGCAAGTCTCAGGTTAAGACCATATACACCTACCCTGATACGGCCTCCCATAGACACGCAGACATACTACCAATGGGATTCCGCGGGGTCTATCCAAAGCGAAGTTGTTTTCCGTACCATCGGTGAAACATGACCTCCTATCGCACTTGCATAAGTATCCAATACTTATATATATGAGAACTATGTCGTTGTGCCCTCACAACGCACACAAGTGCAATACTAGCCTATTCCGCATTATCGATGTCCAGTCTCGATAATACTACGGCTAGGGATATTTAACGATTAATCCTTCGTGGACTGATACTGTCTCATATCATCTCAATCCAGGAACTGATCATAGGGACCTCTCTTCATTTATATATCTATGGTGATCTAATCACAAATGATGAGAGTGCAATTTCCTTATTACATAGTTAATTTGCTACAACAACACAATGATCTGTGCAAATAGTGACGCTATGGGTCATATTATCCAACAGTCCGGACATGAGCGGGTAGTAGATCATGAGCTTTGGAAGACTCATCGAGATGATAACTTTACTGCTCAATCCGTCATGCTTGCTGCAATGACTCCTCAATTTCTTCGTCAGAACAAATGATCAGATCCTTATAACATGATGTTGAAATTGAAGGACCTTCATAGGTCTAACCTTAGATCTCAGAAGAATGAATTGCAAAATAAGATTTTTCGCTCGTGTATGTCAGGGGGTACATCTGTCGAGCACTACGTGTCACAGATGATTGCTAACATCAAACAGCTAGGTCAGCTGGGCATTACCTTCGAGGCCGAGACTTCCATAGATTTGATCTTACAGTCTTTGCCCAATTGCTGGGGCGGGTTCATCATGAACTATAATATGATGAACTAAGAGAAGACTCTTGGAGAGTTAATGGCGATGCTGAAAGAGGAAGAGCCAGAGCCTCTGAAGGGCAAGAAGCGCGAGGCGCATCTTACTTCGACATCCCAGAAGGCCAAGGCTTGGCCGAAGGCTCATAGGGTGTGAAGAAATAGAAGAAAAATGGCAAGGCTAAATCGTCACAGTCTTCTTGGAAGACAAAGGACAAATCCCAAGACGTCTGCCTACACTGTGGCAAATGGGGTCACTGGAAGCGTGACTGCCATGAGTACAAGGCAGACATGAAGGAAGTGAAGGCGGGCAAGGCTCTGGCATCAGGTATGTTTTTTATTGAAATAAACATGTCAACTACTGGTTTTAAAAATTGGATTTTTGATTCTGGATGTGGTACTCACATAATGTACTGATGTGTAGGATTTGCAGATTAGTAGGAGAATGGCTTCAGGTGAGATCGACCTATGAGTTGGAAACGGGACGAGAGTCGCTGTTTTGGCCGTTGACACCTATGTTTTGAATCTGCATTCGGGGCATGTAATTACATTAGGTGACTATTATTTTGTACCTAGTTTGACTAGAAACATCGTCTCTGTATCTAGTTTAACCCGATTCGGGTATACCTTTGTATTCCGGAACACTGGGTGTTTTGTATATAAAGATGATATTTTGATATGTACAGCAGATGTTAATAATGGTCTTTATATTTTGAATATAAATGAATCTCATACATATAACATGACCAAAAAAAGGCTCAAATTGAGTAAATAATATGAGACTTATCTGTGGCATTGTCGTCTGGGACACATTAACAAGACTCGTATATCCACTCTTTCAAAGAATGAATACTTAGACGGATTTGATCCTAATTCATATGATGTCTACGAATCTTGTTTGTTAAGTAAAATGCCTAAAACACCTTTTAATGGTAAAGGTGTATGTGCCACCGAGCTGTTAGCCATCGTTCATAGTGACGTATGCGGGCCCATGTCTAGCCAGGCTAGAGGTGGATATGAATACTTTGTAACCTTTACGGATGATGCATCGCGTTATAGTTATGTGTATCTTATGAGACACATTTTAATACTTTTGAGAAATAACCTTTACGGATGAATGAGCCTCCGAAGAGTTTCGACACGAAGTAGAAAAAACAGACTGGCAAAAGTATTAAAATGTTACAGTCGGACCGTGGTGGAGAATACTTAAGCAATGAGTTTCTGGATTACTTAAAAGAATATGGTATTCTTTCACAGTGGACTCCTCCCGGAACACCTCAATTGAACAGTGTGTCAGAACGAAGAAATCGAACTTTGTTGGACATGGCAATGTCAATGATGAGTCACACAGAGCTACCAATTTCCTTATGGGGATACGCATTAAACAGTGCAATACTTATTTTGAATAAGGTTCCGTCAAAATCTGTTAGACAGACTCCATATGAAATATGGACAGGAAAGAAACCAGATTTCTCATTCCTGAAGATTTGGGGATGCTGGGCATATGTTAATTGTTTGGATGGTACCAAACTAGAACTCAAATCGAATAAGTGCCTATTTGTAGGTTATCATAGGGAAACCAAATGATATTACTTCTACAACCCACTAGAGAACAAAATATTTGTTGCTCTTCATGCATTTTTCCTCGAAAATGAATTCATAGATGCAGTGATAAGTGGGAGGAAAGTAGAACTAGATGAAAATCGGAGTGATACTATTCCTGGCACCGACCCCATCACGGAACACCAACAGTCCATCAGGGATGTGACTATTCCACAATCTTCTAATACACAAGAACCGCGTAGGTCGGAGATAGTCAAAAAACAACCTGAGAGGTATGGGTTTCTGATCTCACCTCATGTAGACATTAATCTTATTGAGGAAGATGAACCAGCTACGTATAAGGAAGCAATACAAGGTATCGACTCCGCATTATGGCAAGAGGCCATGAAGTCCGAAATTAATTCCATGTATACCAACCAAGTTTGGACACTGGTTGATGCACCAGAAGGCATTAAGCCTATTGGTTGTATATGGGTCTTCAAAAGGAAGACAAATGTGGATGGCAACGTACAAACGTACAAAGCTAGGCTTGTAGCGAAAGGGTATCGTCAACGACATGGTGTCGATTATGACGAAATTTTTTCATCTATTGCCATGATGAAATCCATTTGAATAATGCTTGCTATTGCTGCATATTTCGAATATGAAATATGGCAGATGGACGTCAAAAACGCTTTTCTTAACGGAAACCTTTTGGAGGATATTTATATGCAACAGCCTGACGATTTTGTCGTGCCAAAACATGCAAACAAGGTTTGCAAGTTAAATTGATCCATTTATGGATTGAAGCAAACATCGCATTCTTGGAATCAATGTTTTGATGAGATCATAAAAGAATATGGTTTCATTCAAAACGATGATGATTCTTGTGTATATATGAAGGTTAGTGGGAGCGTACTGGCATTCATTATCCTATATGTTGATGATGTATTGCTTCTTTGCAATGGCATTCCCATGCTACAATCGGTGAAAGCTTGGCTTTCATTAAAATTTCTCTATGAAAGACCTGGGAGAAGCAGCCTTTATTTTGGGAATAAGGATCTTCTGGATAGATCTAGAAATCTGCTCGCACTCTCCCAGAGCTCGTACATTGAGAAAGTGTTGAAGAGATTCACATGGATCAGTCCAAGAGGGGGCTGCTTCCGGTGTCACATGGCGTCTCTCTATCTAAGGATATGTGTCCTAAAACTCAAGATGAGAGATATGTAATGATTCGGATCCTGTATGCTTCAGAAGTAGGATCGATCATGTACTCTATGATATCTACGCGACCTGATGTCTCATAAGTTTTGAGCATGTGCAGTCGCTATCATGCCGATCCAGGTGAAGGTCACTGGATTGCGGTAAAGAACATCCTTAAGTATCTTAGACGAACTAAGGATGCTTTCTTAGTCTATGGGGAAAGAGAACTTGAGGTGACTAGGTATACCGATGCAAGTTTCAAAACTGATAAAGACGATTGTAAGTCGCAATCAGGGTACATATTGAACAATGGAGCAGTGAGCTGGAAATCTTCCAAGTAAGATACTGTTGCCGATTCAAAAATAGAAGCGGAATATATTGCTGCAGCTGAGGCAGAAAAAGAAGTAGTTTGGATCCGTAAATTCCTAATTGGATTAGGAGTAGTTCCGTTAGCAACTGAGCCCGTACCTTTGTATTATGACAATAACGGGGCTATAACATAAGCTAAGGAACCGCTCTCATCAACGATCCAAACATTTGTTGGACAATTATGACCCATAGCATCACTATTTGTACAGAACATTGTGTTGTTGTACAAATTAACTATGTGACAAAGGAAATTTAAGTATTGGATACTTATGCAATTGTAATAGGAGGTTGTGTTTATCGATGGTACGGAAACAGCTTCGGTCCGGATTAATCCCTCAGAATTCCATTGGTAGTATGACTATGTGTCTATGGAAGTCTGAATCAGGGTAGGTGTATTTGGTCTTAACCTGAGACTTGCACCGCTAATACTTGCGACAATCAATATACTTTGGTTTTGGTCGTCCAGGGCTTTAACAGATTCGTGTACGCCTCTTCTGGGTATATTGAGAATCGTAGTGTATTGGGTGTGGTGTCGAAATGGAAGTATCACTTCAGTCATATGGAGATGATGGTCACGTAGGATAAGGAACTGATGCTCTTATATGCTGCAGCTATCGGGATAATATGATTAGGTCATGTTTATCCGATTATAGAGACTAGTTACCAGAGATCCGATATGTGATTCGTATGGGGCAGACACAATTCCAGCCCCATGCCTAGCATGTGACATCCGATAATGGATCGCAATACGGAATACTGTGTATACTACGCCTGATATAGATTACATATTCCTTTAAGAATATTTCTGGAGAATTGGGTAGGCACAATGCTTTGCTAGAAGCCAACCATGTCTTGTAAATCGGTAAAAATGTATTACTAGGTACGTACGTGTTCGGATAGTCCGACGACCGGATTTACTGCCAACATATTCGGGGATCTCATGGGTCGCTTCTCGAAGATTCACCGATGACGTATGACTCGCACATAATTAATCTAAGATTAATTATAAGAGAGGGAAAATTAATCTAGGATTAATTGCAGAGATATTTTATCTGGGATAAAATATTCTTTAAAGAGAGAGAACGATTAATTTGGAATTAATCGATAAAATAATATATTCGATATAATATACGAAATTAGATTTCGACGTGGAATTAAAATTAGATTTTAATTCGGGCGAACGAATTAATTTAGAATTAATTCGCTAGCGACGTGAATAGTAATTTTACTAAGCATAATTATTTAATTAAATTTGATTTAATTACGTCGCAACGGAAAATTCGTTAATTCGGAATTAGCGAACCCGAGCCCGGGAGAGTTTGCGGGCCCACTCGTATTTCGAATCAAGTGGGGCCCACAAGTCACATCAACTCACATCACTAGTCAACTTTATCACTTTATAGTGATAGAAGTTTGTGGTTGGTGATAGTGTGTTAAACACTCCAAGTTGGTAATGATGGGAGATGATTTACCAAAATTTTGGTATATCTTATTTTTTTTTTTTGAAATCAAAATAACCAACAAAACTCTTCTCACTCTCTCCCTCATCTCACGGCACAAGGTGCCATTTCCTCTCTTTTTCCTTCAATGCCGAGAGCATCAAGAAGACTAAGGGAAATTTTATGGCAAAATTTCCAAGTGTTAGCACACCAAAGGGGTCATACAAAGGTGATAGGGAAACCCATTTATGATCATGGAATCTCATCACAAAGCTTGGAGCTTAGAGCACACAAAGAGGGGTTGACCGAATTCCATGGAGCACAAAGAGGGACCTTGGCCGAATGCTACAAGGAAAATTTTTGTTGTTCTTCGCATCGCAAAAGCTGATCAAAGTGAGTATTTCGTAACTTTACTTTGATGCATTCACACTTTTCATAGCTTAATTTGATCATGGGATAACCTAGTAAACCCAACAATGGTATCAAGAGCCTTGATTAAGTATGAAATTGATTTAGGGTAAAATTTGGGTAAAATTGATTTGAGCATGATTTGATGAAATTGATTGTTTGAATATGCTTGAATGATGATAACATAGTGTTATGCATGATCAATTTGATGAAAATTGAATTGGATCAATTTTTCCCCAAATAGTAGGCTTGGCCGAAAGTTGTAATGCCCTAAATGTCATGGTAATTTTGTTTTTTGATCATTGGAAGAGTTGAAAGACTTGGGATAAATTGATTTACGATTTAATTGGATTGAAATCGAAATCGATTTTAGAAAACCCCAAATTACCGTGACATCTAAGCATGGAAATGAATTGATTTTTGATTCAATAATGTTGGACATGTGTTGATGATGATAAGCATGATTAATTAGTGTAATTGGTATTTTAGAAATGTTAATTTGACTAATTAATTATGGCTAATGCGCTTTAGTTAATTAAATTGTGAAATTTGGAATTTTATAGTTTAATTAGTTGGGCTAAATTTGGAATTGGGCTTTTAAAGTTGTATTTGGGCTTACTGGGCTTGGTTGGGCCAAGTTTGGTTTAGGTTAATTGGTTGGA
>SKCR01041107.1:0-15772 GCA_019454045.1 Zanthoxylum bungeanum
TTGACTAGGTGTGATGCTATTATGAAAAAGGAATCTTCTCCATAATAGCAAAGTCTACCATCCTGATATTTCACAATGAATATGTTTCTTGAATAAAAGACTTCAATAGTGAGAATACGTAATATGTCCCATGATTTGTTTATTGTCCAGTGTGTTACTTATTAAGTTCTGTTATTGCATGGGTATAATAAAAGGGGCAGGAGTAACTGCATTTTGGCATATATACTCTCTGATTGTAGCCATATTTCTGTATCCGCAAATTTGGGGATTTTATTAATCTAATTCCTTGATATTCATTTCGTTCCCTCCGAGTTGCTGTTTTTCTTGCTCTTCTTTTTAATCTTTATATTTATTTAATAAAATGTTCCCTCGTTCTGTTAACCCAAAAGAAAAGATATCCTGGATATTCACATCAACAATTTTCCAGAGTCCATGTAGCTCGGGATCCCAACATCTGCTGCAAGTTAAGAGGACCGGCTACCTCTTTTAGATATTATTCTGTCAACTATATTTAGTAGTTTCTCTGGAACCCTGACAACCAAGCTGGAAATCTCTTATATCTTGAATGCTATGTTTGTTTTTTATATTGTATCTTAAAAATAATTATCATTAAAATATTAACTCTTATGTATTGCCTTGTTTCTGATTTCCCTCCATTCTGTGTGAGATTTCTCAAGCAAAGGTTCATCTAGGAGTTACTGCCACCTGACTGCTTCTCTTCCACAAATATTGTTCATTTCACTTGCAATATATGATTCTGCAGGCCTGCGATAGTGAGGATGATGGTTTAATTAGTTTTGACGTGCATAGTGATGGTGAAGGTGGCAGGTATGTGCTTTTCACTTTTCAGCAGACAAGCTTTGTGTTTCTATCTTTGATGAAGATAATGGAACTTTGATCCTCCTTATTGCAGACATCTAAATGCTGGCATCAAAAGAAATCAAACCAATGATGTGTTGGGTTCTAATGGTTCGGCGTTAGTCTTCCCACCTCCTCGCCACTCTTATTCATGCATTAGTATGAACGGCAAAGAAGTTTTCCGCTTTGCTGTCAGAGTGGTGCCACAGACCATTGAGTCTGCACTTGAAAAGGCTGGTATGACCATGTCCAGCATTGATTGGTTACTGCTTCATCAGGTATGGAATATACGATCCATAATATGTTTTTCTCAACTGGAGATCAATTTGAAACATTTTGGCTGCTTCATCGATTTATATTCACCTTCTTATCAGTAAGTACACCCTGGAGATCAATTTGAAACATTTTGGCTGGTTAAATGAGATCAGCATTTTGCTGGCTCTATAAAACATATAAAAAGTTGGGTTAATTTCTCTTTACCCCAGTTGTATTGACTATCTACCTATTGAAAACATCAAACCCAACCCTATTTACAATTGAGAGGACAAAAGGTTTGATGAAGACTTTCGTCAATGCGACCCCCACTGTACCCTTTTGAACAGTAAATAGGGGTGAGTCAATGTTCTCAATAGATTGGGTGGGTGTAAGATAGTCTAAGCATCTGGAGATAAAATATAACCACCCTTAAAATTTGGAAGGCGCAGGGAATACCCACCTGGTAACAAATTGCTTATTTGGGGAAATCGATTGCTGATTCAAAAGAGAACCTTCAGCAAAATAATGCAGACAAAGGTGCTCATCCAAAAATTAGAGCTTCTCTGAAGGTTAAAACACATCCTTAGGATTTGTCAACATGTGACGTTAGAGAAATTATACATGGATTCCTGAGGATAAATTACTAACAGAGATCTTGTGAAAGGTAGAAGAACAAGTACTGATAAAAGATTAAAAATTGCAGGCAAACCAGAGGATCATAGATGCAGTTGCAACCCGTCTAGAAGTCCCAGAAGAACGGGTGATATCAAATTTGGAAAATTATGGCAACACAAGTGCTGCATCCATTCCATTGGCATTGGATGAAGCAATTCGAAGTGGGAAGGTCAAGCCAGGCCATACTATTGCAGCAGCAGGTTTTGGCGCAGGTCTAACTTGGGGTTCCTCTATTATTAGATGGGGATGAGAAGTTACTACCAATGACCAGTACAGAAAAGGAAGATATTTTACAGTTAGCCGTGAGGCGGTGCTTGAAATATTGATTCCCATAACATATGTATTGCGTATAACTGGGGAGATGGCAATCTCATAATCTCCATCAGCTCCATCTTGTTTGTTTGAAGTTTGTTGCTCCCCAGTAGTGTCACTCCTAATAAACTTGTATTCTTTTTTTCTCTTTTTTTATTCCCTTCAGTCTTGAGCTTCCCAAATTTACATTTTCTAGTGGGTTATGAATAATTGCAGTGTGAACATAGTTCAAAATGTTATAAAAAAGATTTACATCATGACAGTAGTTTTTACATTGCAGCAATTTGAGTTGCTTCTGTTTGCTATCATGATACTTCAAAACATTATTATACACATACATACTTACTATGCCCCAAAATCAAGTGAATAAAACCATCATTATCATAAGTTTCCCAACAATGAATAATTACTTATCAATGAAAACACAAATTAACCTATTTCCTCTGCACCTTTGCTGGGGATACATAACAAATACAGACAAGTTTCTGAAAAAAAGAAAATAGTGATAAATAATATATACAATGACAATAAGACTAACAAAACTTAGTTCATTAAATTGTCACTTTGTTAAGCCTGGATCTAATCTTCTCTAAAGTTCCTTCCATTGCAATGTCAAAAGCATCCTGCTTAGCCCTCAAACCCAGAGTACTTTCATGCCTTCTGTAAATAACTCTAGGCATCAACTCAATAACTCTCTCCCTCATCCTCCTCACCTTAGCTTTTGGTATTCTCATCAACACATCAACAATTTTCAACCCTTTAAACACCACATCTTCCTTTGTTATAAACACTGAAAACTCATCATACAAGTCCTCAGGCAAATGCCACCCATACTGTGCTTTTGCAGATTGCTCTTCAAAGAAAACTGGAATGCAACCTGCAAGAAAGCCATCAAAAGTTGACCTCCTAGTTGGTGTATCCCCTGGAGGCTGCAAACAGAACTTGGCTCTCAACATTGGCCTCATAAATCTAATAGGATCGTGTTCACATATCCCATTTGAACAATCCACAATCTCACACACTTTATTAAAATACCCTCCAACAACTCCAACAACTTCACTGCTATTGCTTTCACATTCATTTCTAATACTTCTCCTAATATTTGGATTAGCACCAATCCCTCCTCCCCCAGCAAACAACATCAACGTTCTTCTTCTTGAATTTCTCACTCTTTTCACCCAGGATTCAAAAAGATTCAAACTTGATGGATGATAACTTGTAGGATAAGGCACAGCTTGTTCTTGCCAAGGCCATGCTCTTCCCTCAGGAATCAAAGCAGTCACATTGTAAAACTCTGGAATTTCAAGAAACGAGGTTCCCCACACCGGAGGATCAACATATAAGGGCTGTGAAAATTCCCAAGCGGGCCTTGCCATCACCAAGAAATGATCATGGCCTGCAAAACGATCCCATATCTCAGGCCGATCGAATCGCAAAAAGTTGTACAATTCAAGGCCATGCTGCTTGCTAGAGTTGGTTTCAGGCCCGTACAAATATTTTAACGCGTCAAGTGCGGCATAATAAGGCACGTAAATGGCATTTGCAGAAATGGGATCTTGAGTTAAGCAAGGGTACTCCAAAATCCTGCGGTGAAAAATGAGTTCAAGCAATAAAGGGTCAGTGCGGTACCAGCTGTGAGACTGGTTGTGGGTTTTGGGACCGAGTCCGTGGTTTTGTAAATAAGAACAGAAATTGACCAACAGAGGATAAGCAGAGCAATTTGAGAGAAGATCAAGATTGAACCGTGGGGGGAGCCATCTGATGTAGATCCAACGGTTGGTGCAGTCTTCTGATTCAACGGTTGAGATTTGATGAGAAATGTCTAATTTCAGAAAGATGATGAGGAGGAAGAAGAAGAAGAAGAAAAAAGTGATATTTGGAAAAGCTACAGAAGCCATGAAGAAAAAGAAAAGGTTTAGAGATTTGGCGCAGAGAGAACGGAATCTGTGTTATAAAATTGTGGGTATTTTGGTCTTTTTGACTAACGAGTGTGGGAGTCGATGTTAAAATTTTGACATGTTCGATCCAAACTTGTCGGTGAGAGAGAGCAACTGCTACTAAATTATTCACGATAAATAAATCCCATCTAATGCGGCGTCGTTTCAGTAGTTTTTTATTTTTTAAATTCGCATTGTTTTTCTGGCGCCTCTCTGTTTATTTACCCTTTTTAAGTGTTTAGTACTGTTTTATCTATATGTCGGTGTTTGGTTAACTGTCATTTGGGCTCATCTTTTAGGGCCCATTATTGACGGGCTCAAGTAACGAACTAACTTCAATTCCCTCAAAAAAAAAAAAAAAAAAAAACCTTAACCAACTTCTTCCTCAGCATTTAGAACAAGAAACAAATAATCGCTTACATATAATCAAATCATCTTCTTCTTCAAAGATGCCAAGACCCTTTGCTTCTATTTTCTCTCGCAAGAAAACAAAGACACGTGCCTTCAAAGATTACTACACAGACTGGTTCAACACTCTGAAAAAACCCTCCTCCCTCTCATTCACAAATCTCTTTCTTCATCTTCTTCACAAACTCTCCTCCACTCACACGTCGATTTTCTCCTCCGCCATTTTATTTCCCATTTACGACGCATTAGACCTCGCAGCCACTCAAGAAAATCTTCCCCAGCTTCTTTTCCCATCTTGGCGCAACTCCCTTGAGATCCCATTCCTGTTTCTTGGCGATCTCCACCCTTATCTCTTCACCAATCTTGTTTGATTATTTCGTGATGAAGAAGAAAGCTAAGAAGAAGAAGAAGGAAATGGTGGTGATTCCTTTGTAACAGGCCGCGGCAAGTGTTCATGGCCCGGAGGAATTTGTCCAAAAACTCGATGTCACATGTTAGATAATAAAAGAAAGTCTTGAATTCACTCTATATCAATTTACAATAACAGAAGTTTTTATATAAGTTACATAAAAAATCAAAATAGAAAATGAATCATATAATTATGAATAATAATAATGAATATATGAAATCTTCATCTAATGGGGAAATATAATAAAATCACAAATCCGAAAGGTACTATGAATTTTATTCTGGAGATTGATTCCATAATATAGTGATATTATTTCCTTAATATTATTTCCATAATAATATTCCTTAACACCCCCCTCAAACTCAAACTGGTGACGAAGGAACAAACTTGAGGTTGCATCTTGAAATCGGAGAGCGAAATCCTGAAATTGGAAATCTTGAAACTTGGAGGTTGGAAATTGTGAGATAAGTGATGAGCTTTAACCTACGAAGCCCGAAGGGGGAGCCGAAGCTCAAGAGGGAGCTTTAACCTACGAAGCCCGAAGGGGGAGCCTAAGCCCAAGATGAGGCTTTAACCTACGAAGCCCGAAGGAGGAGCCGAAGCCCAAGGGGAAGCTTTGACCTACAAAGGCCGAAGGGGGAGCCGAAGCCTAAGAGGGTGCCGAAGCCTGAGAGAATCGAAGCCACAGAGAAAGCAAAATCCCGACAGAGAGCCGAAGCCCAAGACAACCAAAGCCAGAGAGGAAGCGAAATCCCGACAGAGAGCCGAAGCCCGAGAGGGAGCAAATTCCTGACAGGGAGCCGAAGCCTAACAGAGATCCGAAATCGGAGAGGGATCGAAATCTCAACAGGTTGCTGAAGCCTGAGAGATAGCTGAAACCTGAGAGATAGTGAAAACCCGAAAAGAGCACGAAATATGAAAGACAGCCAAAACCCGAAAGGAGTCGGCGCAGAGCATACTTGTGAAGAAGTGGCGCATGACGGGTGAAGCATTCATGAAAGGGTGGCGCGTGAGGTTCACTTGCCGATAGTAGCCGTGATCCCCACGCGCCGATGAGAACAAATATGAAACTAGAAAAGTCAGAACCTGGTGTGTGATATCATGTTAGATAATAAAAGAAAGTATTGAATTCACTCTATATCAATTTACAATGGCAGAGACCTTTAAATAGGCTACATAGAAAATCAAAATAGAAAATGAATCCTATAATTATGAATAATAATAATGAATATATGAAATCTTCATCTAATGAGGAAATATAATAAAATCACAAATCCGAAAGGTATTAGGAATTCTATTTTGGAAATTGATTCCATAATATAGGAATATTATTTCCTTAATATTATTTCCATAATAATATTCCTTAACATTACAGATTGAGCAAATTGAACGTGGGTTGAGGCTGATGGTTATTGACTGGTAGAATCAAGAAGATGCAGGGTGGTTTTGTGGGGAGGATAGCAGAGGATTGTGTGGCGTTTGAGGGAATTAAAGATGTTATTGGGGAGGTAATGAAAGAGGAGATGAGTGATATGGTGAGTGTATTTGTGGATGCTAATAGGTTGAGAAAGAGTGTGATTGCCGAAATTGTTGGTGCCTTGAGTGTTTATCAAGCAGCTTTGTTTCTTGAAGGCTTAGCACAATTTCTTGTTGGCCTAAGGGACCGGGAAATGCTCGGCGAATTCAATCGGTGCAAGATTCCGATCAGTTGATATTGATTCTTAGGTTTCAGGCCTATTTAGTGCTGTTTGATCATCATGGTATCTTTGATTTCTGACTAGGCATTATGTTGCAGGCATGGAAACACCAGGTTCATTATTCGCAGTAATTATTTGGAAAAGGGCTTCTGTTAATGCAGATTTTCTTCTTAACTGAGGAAAGAATAATGTAGAATCAATCTGAAATCTGATTTGCATTAGGATGTATTGTGAGTAGGGGTGGCAATTTGGGTCAGGATTCGTTTATTCGTTCGATTCGATTCGCTTTAAAGCGAATACTGGTTTGAAAAAATGGATTCGTTTAATAAATGAGTCAATTCAATTCGATTCGTTTATTAAACGAATCAAATACGAATTTAAGCTCATTGATTCGTTTATTCATTTAGGATTCGTTTTATTATTTATATTTACTAGTTCTTGTTATTTTTCAATTAAGATTCGAGAAATTATAGCTAGTTACCATAGAAAAAGTAATATTTTCAATATTTAGTGAGATATTTTTAGTAAATATATTAATTACATATTTCATATGTATATATTTATGAAGAATTAATGTAAATCAAGTGTGGTAAATTATTTTATTAAATAATATCATGACTAAACGAATATTCGTATTCGATTCGTTTAATAAACGAATCAAATACGAATCCTGATATTAGGATTCGTTTAATAAACGAATCGAATACGAATTCATCACATTTTGATTCGATTCGTTTAGGATTCGATACAAATTCGATTCGTTGATTCGTTTTGACATCCCAGATTGTGAGGATTGTTACTTAGTGAATGTTAAATCAATTAGTTCCATTACTTGTATGGAAATTAAGTGCTTTCATTACCCTTATTTGTATGGAATGAAATAATTACTTTTCTTCAAGCCAAGCCCATCTAGATTTCAGGCTTTCATTTTTAGGCTCATGGATTTGACTTGAACACCTTTAAACATCATATCAATCTCCATGTAGCATCTTGTGATGATGGCAAAATAACTGATGCCTCATTCAAGGAGTTGGGATATATCTTAAATTCTTAATCTAATCTCTCCTTAGTTTTTGAAATATCTCTTAACATGTGTGTAAGCTGAGGATTAGATGAGAAAACTTTAATATTTTCATTACTCAAAGGTAGGGATGTACACGATCCGAAATGATTAGGTTTGTAAAATTTAAAATTATTTTTAGGTTGAAAATTCTGACCCATGTATGACGGGTCGGATCATCATATTATCTCATTGAGAAAAAAAATATGGGATATGTTTGACAAACTCATCCAATGAATACATGATATTTTTTAATTATTAATTTTCTCTTTCCATTACAATTTGTTGAATTTACATTTAATGTATGTATATGTCAAAACATCTTTGAATGGACGTACCTGATATCACATCATACATACACTCGTCTCATACAAGTTTTTACCTATATCCTTTATTACTGGGCTTAACAATAGTTACCATGTGGTCCCAATCTACATTGGAGATGATAGGACTGACGAATATGCATTTAACGTATTATTTCAAGTGGGATTTTTGATAAATTTTATTTCATATAGTTATGAAATCTTGATTATAAATCAGGTGTTAAGAAAATGGAATCAAGGATATGGAATCCTAATATCTCCAGTCCCCAATGAAACCAAGGCATTTTATTCTCTTAGGAGGTGAAAATTCTGTTTTATATAAATATCTTTCACTCTTCTATAAATAAAATTTTAACTCATAAGAACTATATGATATGCAATTCAGGTTCAGTAATGTCTCTCATCTCTGGTGCATTGAAAAAAGTTGGAAGAAGAAACTGAATTGGCTACAAGTCCAGAATCTCTTAATGTTGTGATATAAACAATCACAATAGAGGAGAAGTGAAAGGAAAAATCTTCTTTATTACTCAACAAAAGAATTACAAAGCTTTACAAAAAACCTCTCAAACACTTTTTACTCTCTATATAAACTCGCTTGAGATTTCTGGGATGCTTAACAAATGACTCTGGGCTCCCTTTTATAGGGTCAAAAACATATGCTACAGTGCCACACGTTTTGAAAGTTGGCAAAATGCGTCACGTGTTTTGCCAACTTTCAAACTTGCCAACTTGGTGCTGGCTAGAGTCCAACAAATCTCCCCATCGGTGAAGATTTGCCCTCAAATCTGAGCCGACCATCAATCACCCAAACTGGATCCTCAAAGGGATCCACTCCTGACTGCATCTGTATGACTTCCTACGTATACTGAGTTGGGATCAAGCCAATCGTAGTTCTCAGTATCTCCCTATTTTGACTGTATGGAGAGTTTTGTCATCCCGGCTGTGGCACAACAGATTTCAAGCTTCTCCTTTAGTAAAACTTTTGTGAACATATCGGCACCATTATCATCAATGTGAATCTTTCTGAGTTCTAACAGTTTTGAACTCAGGACGTCTCGTATCCAGTGGTACCTCACATCGATATGTTTAGACCTCGAGTGAAAAATAGAATTTTTACCAAGGTAGATAGCACTCTGGCTATCACAGTACAAATTGTACTTCTCTTGCTTCAAACCCAATTCCTTGATAAATTTCTTCATCCATAGTAATTCCTTGCAAGCTTTCGTTACTGCAATGAATTCTGCCTCTGTTGTAGAGAGTGCAACACATCTCTGCAACCTTGACTGTCATTCCACAGCTCCCCCTGAGAGAGTAATTAGATACCTCAAAATAGACTTACGGGTATCCACATCACCTGTCATATCTGAATCGGTGTAGCCCATTAACACTGGCTTGTTGCTTCCAAAATATAGTCTCATTTTGGATGTGCCTCGAAGATACCGCGTTATCCATTTGATAGCATTTTAGTGTTCTTTTCCTGGATTTGACATAAACCAGCTGACCAATCCAACAACGTGTACTAGGTCTGGCCTTGTGCACACTATGGTATACATGTGACTTCCCACCGCTGAGGTGTATGGAATCTGTTTCATTTCCTCATTCTCTTTCTCAGTAGGGGACTCTGTTTCGTACTCAATCTAAAGTGGGTAGCAAGAGGAGTGCTAACCACTTTAGCCTTGTCCATCTGAAATCGCTGAAGTACCTTCTCGATGTACTCCTCTTGTGACAAATATAATTTTTGGCTTTTCAATCACGATCGATCGATCCATACCAAAAATCTATTTTGCTAGCCCAAAATCTTTCATCTCAAAAGACTTACTCAATTGCTGCTTCAAATCATCAATCCTTGATTGATTTCGGCCAACTATCAACATATCATCTACATACAACAGTAAGATGATAAAGTCATCGTCAGAAAATTTTTGAACGAAAACACAATGGTCTAAAATAGTCTTTTTCTATCCTTGCTCCCCTATAACTGACTCAAAATTCACGTACCACTGTCTCGGTGTCTGTTTCAAACCATAGAGGCTTTTCCTGAGTCTGCACATATGGTCATCTTTTCCTTTGACTCTGAAGTCTTCTGGCTGCTCCATATAAAATTCTTCTTCTAAATCTCCATGAAGAAATGCGATCTTGACATCCATCTGCTCAATCTCCAAGTCAAGGCTTGCTGCTAAGCTGAATACCACTCTGATGGATTACATCTTCATAACTGGAGAGAAGATTTCATCAAAGTCAATGTCTTTCCTCTGATTGAATCACTTGACAACTAGTCTAGATTTGTATCGAAATTGTGAAGTGTGTTCTTGTTTCTTCACTTTGTACACTCATTTGTTCTTCAAAGTCCGTTTGCCTTTTGGAAATTTCACAAACTCAAAAGTGTGATTGTCATGCAAAGACTTCATCTCATCTTAGATGGCTTCCTCCCACTCTTCCTTATTCTCTATTTCCATAGCCTCCTTGTAGCTTTCGGGTTCTCCCCCGTCAGTAAGCAACACATACTCATATGTAGAATATTTCATTGAAGGTCGCATTTCTTGGTCAGACCTTCTCTGTGGAACTGTTGGTGTAACTTCTGGTACTGGTGGTTGATCATGATCATCATCTCTGGGAGCTTCAACATTTGTACCCTCATGATTGAGAACCTCATCTTCAATATGTACTGGCACCGTTGTATGAGGTTCTGGATTCACATCCATATTCTGTATTATTGGGGCATTGTCTTTAGTTCTTTTCTGATATCTTCTATAGTTTGATCTTCAACGAAGACAACATCTCGGCTTCTGAGAATCTTCTTTTCAACAGGATCATACAGTTTGTAGCCAAAATCATCCAGACCATAGCCAATAAAGACACACTCTCGCGTCTTTGTATCAAGTTTGGATCTCTCGTCCTTTGGGATGTGTGCAAATATTTTGCACCCAAAGACATGCAAGTGTTCATATGACACTTCTTTACCTGTCCAGACTTGATTATGAACATTACCTTTTAGTGCAACTATTGGGGACATGTTCAAAACATGTACGGTTGTGCTCAATGTCTCCCCCCAAAATGTCTTCGGTAGCTTGGCTTGGGAGAGCAAGCTTCTGACCATTTCGCACAAAGTTCTATTTATCCTCTTAGCTAGGCCATTCAGTTGAGGTATCTTGGGAGGTGTCGTTTGATGTCGGTTTCCTTACATCTTGCAGTACTGATCAAACGGGCCTCTGTACTCTCCATCATTGTCTATTCTGATGCATTTCAGTTTCTCACTGATTTCTCTCTCTATCAGGGCATGAAACTCCTTGAACACTCTCAACACTTGATCTCTTGTCTTCAAGGTGTACCCATATCTTCATTGAATGATCATCTATAAATGTCACAAAATAAAGTGACTCACCAAGTGTTATTGTCTGCATCAGACCACATATATATGAATGTATGAGATCAAGTACCTCCGGTTTTCGTTGAGGTGGGGAGCTCTGGAAGGACACCTTGTTCTGCTTTCCAGCCATACAGTGTTCACACTTCTGTGAGTGTGAGTTCTTCAATCCTGGAAGAACATTCCGTCGGTGTAGTGCTTCCATCCCCGTTTTGTTGGACAGTTATGACCCATAGCGTCACTATTTGTACAGATCATAGTGTTGTTGTACAAATTAACTATGTGACAAAGGAGATTGCACTCTTATCATTTTTGATTAGATCACCTTAGGTATATAAATGATAGGAGGTCCTTATGATTTGTTCCTAGATTGAGAATGATATGAGACAGTATCAATCAACGAAGGATAAATCATTAAACATCCCTAGTCAGAGCATTGTCGAGATTGGACATCGATAGATGCGTAAAAGACTAGTATTACACTTGTGCATGTTATGTGAGACATAACGGCATAGTTCTCGTATATCTGGGTATAGGATACTCAGGCAAGTGTAATAGGAGGTTGTGTTTCACCGATGGTACGGGAAACAGCTTCGCTCTAGATTAGACAACCGCAGAATCCCATTGGTAGTATGACTTTGTGTCTGTGGGAGTCTGCAATCAGGGTATGTGTATTTGGTCTTAACCTGAGACTTGCACCGCTAATACTTGCGACAATCAATATACTTTAGTTGAGGTCGTCCAGGGCTTTAACAGGTTCTGTGTACGCCGATGCTGGGTATATTGAGAATCGTAGTGTATTGGGTGTGATGTCAAGACGGAAGTGTCACTCCAGTCATATGGAGATGATGGTCACGTAGGATATGGTATTAGTACTCTTATATGTTGCGCGGCTATCGGGATATTATGACTCGGTCATGTACATCCGACATGTGCTTCGTACGGGGCAGACACATATCCAGCCCCAGGCCTAGCACGTGATCATCCGATACTGGATCGAAATACGCAATACTACGTATACTATGCCTGATATAGATCACATATTCATGTAAGGATATTTCCGGAGAATTGGGTAGGCATGGCGCTTTGCTAGAGGCCAACCTTGTCTTGTAAATTGGTAAAACGTAATACTTGGTACTTACGTGTTCGGATAGTCCGACGACCGAATTTACTGCCAAAATATCCGGAGATCTCATGGGTCGCTTCCCAATGATATACCGATGACGTATGACTCGCATTATATTAATCTGGGATTAATTTGAAGATAGAGAAAATTAATTTGGGATTAATTGCGGAGATATTTTATCTACGATAAAATATCAATTTAAAGAGAGAGAATGATTAATTTGGAATTAATCGATAAATAATATATTCGATATATTAAACGAAATTGGATTTCGATTAGGATTAAAATTAGATTTTAATTCGGGCACTTGAATTAATTTAGAATTAATTCTCGAGCGACGTGATTAGTAAATTGGATTTATTAACGAGGCATCGGAAAAATCGTTAATTTAGAATTATCGAAACCGAGCTCGGAATGTGTTTGCGAAGTTACGTCGATTTTGAATCACGTGCCGCAAGTCGCATCGCAAATCACATCGCAAGTCATAAAAGTCAAATCACTTTTTGGAAAAGTAACTTTGACTCTTTGACTTTGACCTTTAAGATTGGAGGGAAATTTTGGGGGGAAAAGACTTTTAACTTTTTGGAAAAGTTAAGGCTTTTCCTTTTCACCTTTTTTTTCCAAGGGTAAAAGGATTAAATAAAGGTTATTACATTTGTTTTATTCTTTTTGGAAAAAAAATAAATGGTAAAACATTTCATTAATTTTGAAAAATAATAAGTGAAATGTTTGACACCTTTTTCCCTTAACCGAATCTCTCCCTCATCCATCTCTACCACTCTCAAGTTCACGCCCAAGGCAGTGAACTGCCCTATGTTGGCCGAAAATGATGATCCATTTTTTAGGGTTTTGTGGCAAAATCCAAGTGCTAGCACACTCCTAAGAGGCATACGAAGGTGTTAGGGAAACTCACCCACGAGCTGGGAATCGTTTGACGCAAGTTCGAGGCTCAAATTCATGGACCAAAACTGAAAACAGTGAGCAGTGGACTGCACTGCTATTGGCGCCACTTTGAAGGGGAAAATCATTTTGTTCTTCTTCAAATCGTCACAACCGATCGATGTGAGTATTTCGCTATCTCCTTTGATGTATTCACACTTATTATTCATGCTTGTTTGATGATCTTGGGACCTAGAATAAAACCAACAATGGCATCAAGAGCCTAGGTTCAAGCATGAAAGTTTAGGGCTTAAAATTTGGGTATTTTGTATTTGAGCATGATTTGAATAAATTGGATGTTTGAGTGTGCTTAATACATGTTTAATTGAATATTGATTGGATCAATTTCATGAATTAATGTTTGAAACATTTTTCCCAAAATGTTAATGTTGGCCTAAAATGATAAATTGGGTAAACTTGATTTTGAGCATGTTTGATGAATTTCGATGATTTAGAATGCTTAAATTATGTTTAATTGAGGATTGATTGGATCAATTTGTTGAAAATTAGTTTTGGAACATTTTTCCCCAATTTGCTTATGGTGGCCGAATGGAATAAGCCCATATTGGCTTGGAATTTTGATTTTTTGTTCATTAGATGAATTGGAAATCATTTGGGTATATGATTTAATGTCGATTGTGTAATTGATGGATTGAATTTGAATCGGACATAAAATCCCCAATTGCCAAGACTTTGAAGCATGAAAAGGGTTTGATTTTTCATTAAATGTGTTGGACATGTGATAATGAAATTGTGCATGATTAATTGTATAAATTAATGTTTTAGAAATGTTAATTTGGGTAATTAATCATGTAATACACTTTAGGTTAATTGAATGTGAAATTGTTTCTTTTTTTGTATTTATTAATTGGGCCTTAAAATTGGATTTGGGCTTTTAAAGTTGTTATTGGCTTGTTGGGCTTTGTTGTACAAAGTTGGGTTTAGGCAAATTGGATTGGATCCAATTGGGCCCAAAACCACTTCCATTAAGCCCAAATGCGACTTAATGAACCTTTAAAGTTTAATTGGGCCTAATGGGCCAAGATTGATTTATGGGCTTATGGGGTAAATCCCGGATGGGATTTTGGTTATTCGGTTTGACCCGAGTTGACCAAAAGTCCACGCCTTAAGAAATCAATTAAAAGCCCATTGGACTTTAATTGAATTGATGTTGGACGTTAATCGGTCTTTGAGACGCGTTGCGATTAAATTTGGAATTTAAGTCGTAAAAGGTTTATTATTAAAGTGTAATATTTAATTTGGAATTAAATAACGAATTAGAATTGAATGCATATTAAATTGGATTAATGACGTAGTTTAATTTAATTCGAGAATTCGTACTTTGAGTACTTATTCGCAAAACGAGTTTGACTCGAGCAAAATCAAATCGTTGTTTGAACATTGGATGATCACTAATTATCAGATTAATTAATTTGATTAGATTGATTGATAACATGCTTGTGTAATACTTCGTTGTGATAAATGAATCGTGTATATCAGATGGATATTAGTCGGGTGGGGGCAATTTTGGAAATTGTTGTAATAAATTTGATTTATTAAATTGGACCTGCGTGTCCAGCCTTATCACCTCTATTCTATTTGTATTCTCTTCTCACCTATTCCCCTCAATGTATATGAGGTTTCTTTAGAAGTGTAGTGTAACGGGTAGAAGTAATACAAGTGCTAGTTATGAGAGAGAAAGGAAGAGATTTGATCTAGGATCAATATGTTAAGTATCCATCCGCATATCATTATTGTTTATTTTCATATGCGCTTTATTATGTATTTAGAATGCATGTTTAAGGGTGTATGATGATGAGACCTTAACAAAGATAATAAATTGGTAGCCAATTTGCACACGAAAAACCCTCATCAATATCATGCGTTTTTCCTTCCATTGAGTGATTCTTACTCAAGATCCGAGATTGGCATTGGATTGTTTGCCAAAGTCAAGCCTTTTGTCCGTCGAAGATGTGTTTGAATCACGAGAGTTTTTGTTCTATATTGGTGTCTTGTCCAAGTTATGGTTTGTTGGCCAAAGTCAAGACCACTTCTTGTCCATCGACATTGATTACGAAGCTTTCCATGGTCAATGGGTCGCGCTTGACTGGGATCATTAAGCTTGTTGTGCCAAAGCCAAGGCTTAGTTGATTCAGAGGAAAAAGGTTAGGCAATACATTAGATGTATTGGCATATAATATATATGTTAAGGATTTGGATATCCGCCTACTGGATCTAGGAATTGGATTGGATCCAATTGATCTTAGAGATCTACCTAGTTAAATATCATACAATTTGTTGGCCAAAGTCAAGATTGTGTGTTATTTAACGGGATCCTAGCCCACTAGGAAACACGGTTTCCCGAGTACTCGACAGAGGGTTAGAGGCTCTCCGAAAAATAGGGGAGGT
>SKCR01041108.1:0-15814 GCA_019454045.1 Zanthoxylum bungeanum
ATTGAACGTTTTGATATGCGAAGAACAAAACCACTTGGCCTCCTCCATGAAGCTCGATTTTGGTCTCTTTGAACTGCAGTGGTGCTCGGTTTTTGGGCTGTGAAAGTCCTCCAAGATTCGGCGGGAGACACCATGGAAGCTCCAAGCTTCAAGCTCCAAAATTGATTCCAAATCATGTGTTAGTTTCCCTATCACCTATGTATAACCCAAGGTGTGCTAGCACTTCTTCATCTTCCTTATTTTCGGTCAAACCAGAAATTTGAGGAAGAAATCGGTAGTGAACCGTGAGAGGGAGAAGAGAAAAATGGAAGGAAGAAAGGTTTCCTAGAAATCGTGAAAGTGGAGAGAGAATTAGGAAAAGAAAAAGAATATTTTTGGTTTATATATTTTCCAAAAATAAAATAAACCATTTACAACTTTTTCAATTTTCCAAAAACCAAAAGTCAAAAGCCAAAAAGCAAAAAAACATTTAAAGCTTTTCAACTACCACATCAATCACTCAAATCAAGTTACAACTTGTCACATCACTCAAAGTGACATTTGATTTGACGCTTGATGTAACTTGCGATTTGACACTCGATTTGACTTGCGTGCCGCACTCGAATTCGAAATGCGAATGCGCTCACAAATAATCCCGGGCTCGAGTTCGCTAATTCCAAATTAATGAATTTTCCATTGCGTCGTAATTAAATGATTACACCTAGCGAAATCACTGTTCACATCGCTAACGAATTAATTCTAAATTAATTCGTTCGCCCGAATTAAAATCTAATTTTAATTCTGCGTCGAAATCCAATCTCTAATAATATATCAAATATATTATTTTATCGATTAATTCCAAATTAATCATTCTCTCTCTTTAATTAATAATATTTTATCCCAAATAAAATATCTCCGTAATTAATCCCAGATTAATTTTCTCTCTCTTCTAATGAATCCTAGATTAATAAAGTGCGAGTCATACATCATCGGTTAATCTTCGGGAAGCGACCCATGAGATCCCCGGATATGTTGGCAGTAAATACGGTCTTCAGACTATCCGAACACGTAAGTACCTCCTACTACGTTTGTACCGATTTACAAGACAAGGTTGGCTTCTAGCAAAGCGTCATGCCTACCCAATTCTCCAGAAATATCCTTATAGGAATATTAGATCTATATCAAGCGTAGTATACCGAAGTATTGCGTATTTCTGTTCAGTATCGGATGATCACGTGCTAGGCCTAGGGCTGGAATTGTGTCTGCCCCGTACGAAGCATATATCGAATGTCTGGTAACTAGTCTCTATAATCGGATATACATGACCTAGTCATAATATCCCGATAGCTCGAGCATTTAAGAGAACAAGTTCTGTATCTTATGCGACCATCATCTCCATATGACTCGAGTGATACTTCTGTCTTAACATCACACCCAACACACTACGATTCTCAATATACCCAGCATTGGCGTACACAGAACCGGTTAAAGCCCTGGACGACCTCAACTAAAGTATATTGATTGTCGTAAGCATTAGCGGTGCAAGTCTCAGGTTAAGACCAAATACACCTACCCTGATTGCAGACTCCCATAGACATATAGTCATACTACCAATGGGATTCTGCGGGGGGTCTATCCAGAGCGAAGCTGTTTCCCGTACCATCGGTAAAATACAACCTCCTATTACACTTGCATGAGTATCCTATACCTAAATAAATGAGAACTATGCCGTTGTTCCCTCACAAACGCGCATAAGTGTAATACTAGTCTTTTACGTATTTATCGATGTCCAATCTCGATAATACTCTGACTAGGGATATTTAATGATTTATCCTTCGTGAACTGATACTGTCTCATATCATTCTCCGTCCAGGAAAAAATCATAGGGACCTCTCATCATTTATATATCTAAGTGATCTAATCACAAATGATAATAGTGCAATCTCCATTGTCACATAGTTAATTTGTACAACAACACCGTGATCTGTATAAATAGTGACGCTATGGGTCATAATTGTCCAACAATCTCCCACTTGGCCTATAGCTAGTCACTCGAGTCTCTGACTCCCGAACTATATACGGTTGGCTCAAATTGCTGAGAAAAGCTCTCATCAGCAGATTTGTATGAATATCATCTTGATGCGATTTATTCGATCATCATATCGCCACGATGTATGATCTGAACGAATCAGATGAATATCGAAGTATGTATCTGGATCGTTGATGAGACCATTAATTCTTTAGTCTGTGCTGACGCCTAGCTCAGCTACCAACAGAACTATATCTAATCTAATTAGATTTTTTATTGACCCAGATTGCTTCTATTGCTGCCTCAGCTGCTGCAATTAACCCACATTTGTTGTTTATTCGGTAACAGTATCTTGCTTGGAAGATTTCCAGCTCATTGTACTGTCATTCAAACTGTATAGTACCGTTTGCGACTTTTAGTCATCTTTATCGGTTATTGGAAACTTGCTACAGTGACCTCAGTCACTTCAAGTTCTCCTTCTCCATAGACTAAGACAACATCCTTAGTTCTCTAAGATACTAACGGATGTTCTTAACATCAATCCAGTGACTTTCACTCGGATTGGCCTGTTTGTGAATCCATATGCTCAAAGCGTATGAGACACCAACTCTCGTACATTTTTCAATGTATGGTTTCTCGAAGAGTATTTTGAAAGCCAAGCTTTGGCCGATATTTTTTTTATGGGAATATCATTTCCAAGAAATGACATATTATCATTATTTTATAGGACAACCACTGTCAGTGCGCTCCCACTAACCCTCTTATTTACACAAGAATCATTTTCGTTTTGAATTAAATCATAAATCATTATGATTACATCAAAACGATAATTCCAAGAACCTAATGCTTGCTTCAATCCAATCATGGATCGAATAACAAGCATTATCAAAATGGATTTACCATGGCAATAGGTAAAAGGTTGAATCGTAATCAACACAATGTTGATAACGATACCTTTCCGTTAAAAGCCTAGCTTTATACGTTGGTATGTTGACATCCATGTACGTCTTCCTTGAAGACTTATATAGTACCAATAGGCACAATGCCTTGTGGTACATCAACTAGTATCCAAACTGGTTGATATACATGGAATCCACTTCGGACTATATAGCACTTTGCCATAATAAGGAGTCGATACCTTGTATCACTTCCTCATACGTAGTCAGTTGGTATCCCTCAATAAGATAGACATCTTTATGAGGTGAGATCAGAAACCCATACCCCAGGTTGTTTTCTGACTCTCTCCGACTTACGAGGTTCTTGTGTATTCAAAGATTAATAGTAATAGTTTCATCCTTGATGAACTATTTGTGTTCCATTAAGGTACGGTGCTTTTGAATAGTATTACTCCGATTTTCATCGAGTTTTACTATCCCCCCACTTACCACTGCATATCGGTATTCCTCTTAGGGAAAACTGCATGGTGAGCAAAAATCTAATTGTTCTCATGTGAAGGGTATAAGTACTATACTTATGTTATCCCTATGAACATTTGACACTTTTCAAATTTGGGTTCTTGTTTGGTATCATCCAAACATATGCCTAGCATTCCCAAATATTCAGGAATGTGAAACTCGGTTTCTTTCCCATTCATATCTAATATGATATCTGTCAAACAGATTATTATGGAACCTTATTCAAAATAAGTTCTTGCACTGTTTAAAGCTAATCCGTTGAAGGAAATGGTAGCTCAGAGCAACTCGTGATTAACTTTATCATGTCTAACAAAATTCGGTTAATCTGTTTGGACACACCGTCAAACTGACGTGTTCCGGGAGGAGTCCTCATTGTAAGAGTACTATACTCTTTCAAGTATATGAGAAACTTATTTCTTAAGTATTTTCCATTACGGTCTTTGTTGGATAATATGACCCATAGCGTCACTATTTGTACAGATCATGGTGTTGTTGTACAAATTAACTATGTGACAAGGAAATTGCACTCTCATCATTTGTGATTAGATCACCATAGATGTATAAATGAAGAGAGGTTCATATGATTAGTTCCTGGATTGAGATGATATAAGACAGTATCAGTCCACAAGGATTAATCATTAAATATCCCTAGTCGGAGTATTATCGAGACAGGACATCGATAATGCGGAATAGGCTAGTATTGCACTTGTGCGCGTTGTGAGGGCACGATGGCATAGTTCTCATATATATAAGTATTGGATACTTATGCAAGTGCGATAGGAGGTCGTGTTTCACCGATGGTACGGGAAACAGCTTCGCTCTGGATAGACCCCTCGGAATCCCATTGGTATTATGACTATGTGTCTATGGGAGTCCGACATCAGGGTAGGTGTGTTTGGTCTTAACCTGAGACTTGCACCGCTAATACTTACGATAATCGGTATAGACTTTGGTCTTGGTGGTACAGGGCTTTAACCGGTTCTGCGTACACCACTTCTGGGTTTATCAGAGAGTCATAGTGTATTGGGTGTGATGTCAAGACGGAAGTGTCACTTCAGTCATAGTGGAGATGATGTCATGCAGGATACGGTATTAGTACTCTTAAGTGTTGCGCAACCATCGGGATATTATGACTATGTCATGCATATCCGATTATAGAGACTAGTTACCAGACATCCGACATGTGCTTCGGACGGGGCAGACACTTATCCAGCCCCAGCCCTAGCACGTGACTATCCGATACTGGGCCGATATACACAATACTACGGTATACTACGCTTGATACAGATCTATATATTCCTGTAAGAATATTTCGGAGAATTGGGTAGGCATGGCGCTTTGCTAGAAGCCAACCTTGTCTTGTAAATCGGTATAAACATAGTACGAGGTACTCACGTGTTCGGATAGTCCGACGACCGTATTTACTGCCAACATATCCGGAGATCTCATGGGTCGGTCCTGAAGATTCACCGATGACGTATGACTCGCACTTTAATTAATCTGGGATTAATTCGATGAGAGAGAAAATTAATCTGGGATTAATTACGGAGATATTTTATCTCGGATAAAATATCGTTAAAGAGAGAGAACGATTAATTTGGAATTAATCGATAAATTAATATATTCGATATATTATAACGAAATTAGATTTCGACGCGGAATTGAAATTAGATTTTAATCGGGCGAACGAATTAATTTAGAATTAATTTGTTAGCGATGTGAATAGTGAATTCGCTAGGCGTAATCATTTAATTACGACGCAACGGAAAATTCGTTAATTTGGAATTAGCGAACCCGAACCCGAGCCCGAGATTGTTTGCGAACGCATTCGCATTTCGAATTCGAGTGCGGCACGCAAGTCAAATCAAGCGTCAAATCGCAAGTCACATCAAGCGTCAAATCACATGTCACTTTGAGTGATGTGACATTTGAGTGATTGATGTGAGTTGATTTGTGTTGATTGACAAGTATTTAATGCTTTGCCTTTTTGAAATTGGAAAAAGGTAAATGGTTTATTATTTTTGGGAATATATAAAGCCAATTACAATTTTTCTTTTTCATTAATTCACTCTCTCTCTCCTTCACGGTTTCACATTTTTGGAGCCAAAAAGCCTCTCCATCTTCTCTCTCGGTCTTGGACCGATTTCTTCATTCTTTTCTTCTGGTTTTGCCGATGAAAACGAGAAGCAGTGAGATGAAGGTGACGATTTTGTTGCAAAATCAAGTGCTAGCACACCATAGGGGAATACAAAGGTGATAGGGAAGTGAGTTTGTGAGCTTGGAAAGCTTGAAGCTTGGAGCTTCAATGGTGTCTCCCATGGCCGATTCTTGGAGGAGGAAGCAGCCCCACGCCATGCAGCCCCACATGCGCAGCTCACTGCCGAGCAAGGGAGAGCAGTTTGCACTTCAACTTTGTTGCATCTCTACCGATCAATGTGAGTTATTCCGCACCTCCTTTGATGTGTATTCAACTCGTTTATGCATGATTTATGATCCTTGGGACTTGATTGAAACTCAACAATGGTATCTTGAGCCATTTGTGCATAAAACGTTTTTAGGGTTCTTGAGCAAAATTTGGGGCTTTTTGATTTAAGCATGATTTTAACAAATTGTTTGTTTAAGAATGTTTTTATATGAATAACTTAGAGTTATATGTAATCAATTTGAAGAAAAATTAATTGGATTGATTTTCCCCAATTTGCTTATTGTTGGCCAAAACTTTAATTTGGGTAAACTTGATTTTGAGCATGTTTAATGAAATTGGATGATTTAGAATGCTTAAATGTTGTTTAATTGATGATTGATTAGATCAATTTGATGAAAAAGTGTTTGGAACAATTTTCCCCAATTTGCTTGTGATGGCCGAATTTGGCAACTGCCCTATTGTCTTGGATTTTGATTTTTTTGTTCATTGGATGACTTGGAAATCATTTAGGGATGTTGAATTTATGTTTAATTTGGTTCAATTGGATTGAATTGTGATTTGGACATAATTTTCCCCTTATGGCCGAGACACTTGAAGCATGAAATTGGGTTTGATTTTGATTTAATTATGTTGGACATGATTAATTGATGATAAGCATGATTAATTGGACAAATTTGATGTTTTGGAAACTTTGATTTTTTGGTAATTAATAATGTTATACACTTTAGGTAATTTAATTGGAAAATTTGGAATTTTTGAAATTAAATTATTGGGCCTTAAAATTGGATTTGGGCTTTTCAAGTTGTTATTGGTTTTATTGGACTTTGTTGTACACAAGTTGGTTTAGGCCAAAATTGGTTGGATCCAATTAGGCCCAAAACCGCTTCCAAAAGGCCCAAATGCGACTAATGAACCTTTAACGTTTAATTGGGCCTAATGGGCCTAAATTAATTTATGGGCTTATGGGGTAACTCCCGGATTGGACTTTGGTTGTGGGTTTGACCCGAGTTGACCAAAAGTCCACGCCTCAAGAAATTAATTAAAAGCCCATTGGACTTTAATTAAATTAATATTAGATATTAATCGGCTTTGAGACCCGTAACGATTAAATTTGGAATTTAAGTCGAAAGGTTTATTTTATAAAGTGTAATATTTAATTTGGAATTAAATAATGAATTAGAATTAAATACGTATTAAATTGGATTTAATCATGTAATTTAATTTTATTTGAGAAATCGTACTTTGAGTACGTGTTCGCAATAGGAGTTTGACTCGAACAAAATCAAATTTTTGTTTGAACATTGGATGATCACTAATTATCAGATTAATTAATTTGATTAGATTGATTGATAACATGTTTGTATGAATACATGGTTGTGATGTTTGAATAATGTATATCGGATGGATATTAGTCGGGTGGGGCGATTTTGGAAATTGTAATAAATTTGATTTATTAATTAGACCTGCGTGTCCAGCCTTATCACCTCTTATTCTCTTTGTATTCTCTTCTCACCTATTCCCCTCCATGTAAATGAGGTTTCTTTAGAAGTGTAGTGTAATGGGTAGAAGAAATATTTATGCTAGCGGGAGAGAGAAAGTGAGAGATTTGATCTAGGATCAATGTAAAGTATCCATCCGCATATCATTATTATTTTATTTTCATAATCGCTTTATTATGTGTTTAGAATGCATGTTTAAGGGTGTATGATGATGAGACCTTAACAAAGATAATTAAATTGGTAGCCAATTTGCACGCGAAAAACCCTCGTTAAATATCATGCGTTTTTCCTTCCATTGAGTGATTCTTACTCAAGATCCGAGATTGGCAGGGGTTGTTGGCCAAAGTCAAGCCCTTGTCCGTCGAAGATGTGTTTTAATCACGAGGCTTTGTTCCATATCGGTGTCGTGTCCAAGTTGTGGTTTGTTGGCCAAAGTCAAGACCACTTCTTGTCCATTGACATTGATTACGAAGCTTCCATGTCAATGGGTCCGCGCTTGACTGGGATCACTAGGTTTGTTGTGCCAAAGCCAAGGCCTAGTTGATTCAGAGGAAAAAGGTTAGGGTAACATTCGATGTATAGGCATATATAAGAATATGTTTAGGACTTGGATGTCCACCTACTGGATCTAGGAGTTGGATGAGATCCAATTGATCTTAGAGATCTACCTAGTTAATTATCATACAATTTGTTGGCCAAAGTCAAGATTGTGTGATATTTAACGGGATCCTAGCCCACTAGGAAACACGGTTTCCCGAGTACTCGACAGAGGGTTAGAGGCTCGACGAAAAATAGTGGGAGGCAAGAATTGAATTTGCAATATTCGTTCAATTACTCGCCATACGCGCTCATTTAAATTATTTCGTCATTAGATTAAATGTTAGTTGGACTAATATTTAAATTGTTGTTTTAATAAACAGTTGGACTGTATTATACTTGATTATATATAATTGGATTATATTAATCAGTATATTTGAATTAATTAATTTCAGTTTACAGTTGATTTTATAATTGGATTATAGTAATCAATGTAATTGAGGTTAATTAATTTGGATTATATTTGATTATATAGTTGGACTATTATAATCATTATAATATATATAGTACCACTAATCGTTGATTAAATAGTTGGACTATTGTAATCAAGATAAATTGAAAAGTTGGATATTTAAAATATAATCTGGGATTAAAATATTTTAAATGATTTAATTTTCAAATTGGGAATAAATAATAGGTTACTTTATTTGATAAAATAACTTATTATACCTTACGCCCAAAATTAAGCAAAATAAGTAGAGCATAAAATCTTTGGAAGATTTATGTGATGACGACTTTAATGCTTAATTTAATATACTTGTCATAAATCTAATTTTAGATTTAAGAAGTATTAAAATTGCAATTTATAATTCTTGGAGAATTAATTGACTATTCTAGAGGAGATAAAGTCAAAGTTTGCAATTGGGCATGTAGCACGAGGTGCACATCGTTTCGATATTCTAAAAACCCAAGGCTTGGCCTAAGGTTTCTGAAATATTGAAAAGGATAATTGACATATCCCAAAGTGACTACCATTTGGATATGGCAGACACGAAGGAATTAAAGAAAGGGCAAGGCTCTTACTTTAAAAATGTTTGTCAAAGTTATGTTCACTACTAGTATTGAAATTGGATTTTAAATACTTAGTGTGGTACATAAAATATATGTATTGATGTTCAGAATCCGCTATGAGCTGGATACTGACTTCAAGCCGAGATTTCTCTGCGAATCGGAAACGGGACGAAAGTCGCTGTTTCGACCGAAAATACCTAAGTTTAGGAACTACCCTTCGGGTGTGTACTTAAAATAGGAACTGTTATAATGTAACTAGTTTGACTAGAGACATTATCTCTATATCAGTGCTTAATCCATTGTGGATAAACCTTTATATCCTAGAACACTAAGTGTTTCATTATATAAAGATGATACTGAGATAAACACATTAGATGTGAATAACAGAATTTATATTTTGAATATAATTAAAATCTCAAACATATAAAATGACAAATAATAGCTCAAATTGATTTGATCAATAGAGACTTATTTGTGGCATTGTTGTCTGGGACACAATTATACAAGACTCGTATATCCACACTTTTGAAGAGTGGATACTAGGACTGATTTGACTATTCAAATAAAGTCTACGAATCTAGTTTGTTAGGTAAAGTACCTAAAACACTGTTTACTTGGTAATAGTGTAAGTGCCACCGATCTGTTAGCCCTATTCATGGTGAAGTTAGTGGGCCCATATCTAGCTAGGCTAGATGTGAACATGAATATTTCGTGACCTTAAAACGGATGTGGCATCACGTTATGGTTATGTGTTTCTTTTGAAGAACACAAATCAGAAACTTTTAGAGTTTCGACACGAAATAGACAAGCAGATCGGCTATAGTATTATACCGTCACGGTAAGACCGTAATGGAAAATACTTAAGCAATAAGTTTCTTATATACTTGAAATAGTATAGTATTCTTTCAAATGAGGACTCCTCTCGGAACACGTCAAAGTGACGGTGTGTCCGAACGGATTAACCGAATCATGTTAGACATGATAAGGCTAATCATGAGTCACTCTGAGCTAACCATTTCCTTCAACGGATAATTTTTAACAGTGCAATAACTTATTTAGAATAAGGTTCCATATAAATCTGTTTGACAGATGTCATATAGGATATGAACAGGAAGAAACGAGGTTTCTCATTCCTGATAATTTGGGTATGCCAGGCATAACGTTTGGATGATACCAAACTAAGGACCCAAATTGGATAAGTGCCAATATGGTTATCCTAAAGGAAACCATAAGTATAGTACTTGTAAATCTCACATGAGAACAATGTGATTGTTGCTCACCATGCGGTTTTTCCTGAGAGGAATACGATATGCATGCAGTGGTCAGTGGGAGGATAGTGATACTCGATGAAAATCGGAGTAATACTGTTCAAGGCACAAGATCCGTAATGGAACACAAATAGTTCATCAGTGATGAATCTGTACCATTAATCTTCGAATACACAAGAACTGAGTAGATCGGATAGAGTCAGAAAACAACCTGGGGTATGGGTTTCTGATCTCACCTCATAAAGATGTTAATCTTTTAAGGTACACCAACAGATTACGTATGAGGTAGTGATACAAGGTATCGACTCCCTATTATGGCAAAGTGCCATGAATCCGAAATGGATTTCATGTATAACAACTATTTTGGATACTAGTTGTTGTACCACAAGGCATTGTGCCTATTGGTACATTAAACGTCTTCAAGGAAGACATACATGGAAGGCAACATACCAACGTACAAAGCTGGGCTTTTGACGGAAAGGTATCGTTATCAACATGTGTTAATAACGGTTCAACCTTTTACCTGTTGCCATGGTAAATCCATTTTGAAGATGCTTGTTGATAACTGCATATTTCATTTATGAAATGTGTCAGTAGCAAATCAAAATCGCTTTCCTGAAAAGGAAACCTTTTGGAGGATGCTTACAACATCCTGACGATTTTGTATAACCGACAAATAAGGTGCGGGGGTTTTTTGATCCATGTTTGGATTGAAGCAAGCATAAGGTTCTTGGAACTGACGTTTTGAAATAATTAATAGTTTATGATTTGACTCAAAACGAAATAATTCTTGTGTATATAAGGAGGTTAGTGGGAGAGGGCACTGACAATGAAATTCCCATAAAGCAATTGGTGAAAGCTTGGCTTTCATAGATATTCTTTCATAGAAATTCTCCGTAGAATTCTGGGGAGTAACAACCTTTATTCGAGGAATAAAGATCTACTGGGATAGATTTGGAGTTGTTAACACTCTCTAGAAATTGTACATTTAAAATGTACTTGTATTGGTGTCTCATACGCTTCGAGCATATGGAGTCACAATCGGGTCAATCCAAGTGATAGTCACTGGATTGAAGATTAAGAACATCTGTTAGTATCTGAGAGAACTAAAGATGTTGTCTTAAACTATGGAGATGGAGAACTTGAAGTGACTGGGATCACTGCTGCAAATTCCAAACAATAAATATTGTGGTACTATAAAGTTTGAACACTGGGACAGTGAGCTGGAAATCTTCCGAGCAAGATAACTGTTCCCGAATAAACAACAAATGCGGATTATTGCTGCAGCTGAGGCAGCAATAGAAGCCATTTGGATCGAAAATAAATCTAATTAGATTAGATATAGTCTTTTAGCAGCTGAGCTAGGCGTCAGCACAGGCTAAAGAATTAAAGGTCTCATCGACGATCCAGATATAACTTCTATATCATCTGATTCGTTCGGATCATACATCGTGGCGATGTGATGATCGGTGTAAATCGCGTCAGACGATAATTAAGCAAATCCGCTGACGAAAATCTTTTCTCAGCAATTTGAGCGAACCGTACATAGTTCGGGTGTGGGACACTCGAGTGACTGGCTATGTGCCAAGTGGGAGATTGTTCGATAATATGACCCATAGCGTCACTATTTGTACAGATCACGGTGTTGTTGTTGTACAAATTAACTATGTGACAAGGAAATTGCACTCTCATCATTTGTGATTAGATCACCATAGATGTATAAATGAAGAGAGGTCCATATGATTAGTTCCTGGATTGAGATGATATGAGACAGTATCAGTCCACGAAGGATTAATCATTAAATATCCCTAGTCGGAGTATTATCGAGACAGGACATCGATAATGCGGAATAGGCTAGTATTGCACTTGTGCGCGTTGTAGGGCACGACGGCATAGTTCTCATATATATAAGTATTGGATACTTATGCAAGTGCGATAGGAGGTCGTGTTTCACCGATGGCGGGAAACAGCTTCGCTCTGGATAGACCCCTCAGAATCCCATTGGTATTATGACTATGTGTCTATGGGAGTCCGACATCAGGGTAGGTGTATTTGGCTTAACCTGAGACTTGCACCGCTAATACTTACGATAATCGGTAGACTTTGGTCTTGGTGGTAGAGGGCTTTAACCGGTTCTGCGTACACCACTTCTAGGTTTATCAGAGAGTCGTAGTGTTTTGGGTGTGATGTCAAGACGGAAGTGTCACTTGAGTCATAGTGGAGATGATGTCACGCAGGATACGGTATTAGTACTCTTATGTGTTGCGCAACCATCGGGATATTATGACTAGGTCATGCATATCCGATTATAGAGACTAGTTACCAGACATCGGACATGTGCTCGGACGGGGCAGACACTTATCCAGCCCCAGCCCTAGCACGTGACTATCCGATACTAGGCCGATATACGCAATATTACGGTATACTACGCTTGATACAGATCTATATATTCCTGTAAGAATATTTCTGGAGAATTGGGTAGGCATGGCCTTTGCTAGAAGGCAACCTTGTCTTGTAAATCGTATAAACGTAGTACGAGGTACTCACGTGTTTCGGATAGTCCGACGACCGTATTTACTACTGCCAACTGTAGAGTTTTTCAATCAAGTCCAAAGGATCACAAACATGCATAAAAACGAGTTGAATACACAAAGGAGTAAGGCGGATACATACTCACATAGATGGTTTGATGCTAGGAAGAACAAGTTGCGTTTTTGCCTCCCTCCAAGCTCGGTTTTGGACTCCATTGAGCTGTTGTGGATGCTCGTTGGGGGCTGTTTTGATGCCTTCTAATTTCGGCCATTGATGACTCCATGGAAGCTCAAAGCTTCAAGCTCCAAAAATAAATCCAAGCTCACAAATTCGTTTCCCTATCACCATAATATAACCCAAGGTGTGTGCTAGCACTACTCTTCTTCCTTTGCTTCTCACAAATTTCATGAAACCAGAAAATTTTTAAGCAAAATCGGCTTGAAGCCGTGAAGGAGAGGAGAAGAAAAGAGAGGGAAAAGAGGAAGACCGTATGTCTTGCATGTGAGAGAGAGAAAAGCTTTACTTTTGTTTTATATATTTACCAAGTAAATAATAAATAAAACATATTTACTTTTTAATACAAAAGTCAAAAAGCAAGAAATAATAAATGTTATATTTCATTTCAAGCTTTTAAAAGCTTTTCATCAACTCAAATCAACTATTCACATCAAATCCATCCACTTTAATAAAGTGACAACATGTCATGTCACATCACTCAAAGTGACAAGTGACTTGACGATTGATGCGACTAGCGATTTGACGCTTGATGTGACTTGCGTGCCGCGCTCGAATTCGAAATGCGAATGCGCTCGCAATCACTCTCGGGCTCGGGTTCGCTAATTCCAAATTAACGAATTTTCCGTCGCATCGTAATTAAATGATTACGCCTAGCGAAATCACTATTCACGTCACTAACGAATTAATTCTAAATTAATTCGTTCGCCCGAATTAAAATCTAATTTTAATTCCGCGTCGAAATCCAATTTCGATTAATATATCGAATATATTAATTTTATCGATTAATTCCAAATTAATCGTTCTCTCTCTTTAATTAATATTTTATCCCAGATAAAATATCTCCGCAATTAATCCCAGATTAATTTTCTCTCTCTTCTAATTAATCCTAGATTAATTAAAGTGCGAGTTATACATCATCGGTGAATCTTCAGGAAGAGACCCATGAGATCTCCGGATATGTTGGCAGTAAATATGGTCGTCGGAGTATCCGAACACGTAAGTACCTCGTACTACGTTTATACCGATTTACAAGACAAGGTTGGCTTCTAGCAAAGCGCCATGCCTACCCAATTCTCCAGAAATATTCTTACAGGAATATTTAGATCTGTATCAAGCGTAGTATACCGTAGTATTGTGTATATCGGCCCAGTATCGGATAGTCACGTGCTAGGCCTGGGGCTGGATTGTGTCTGCCCCGTACGAAGCACATGTCGGATGTCTGGTAACTAGTCTCTATAATCGGATATACATGACCTTGTCATAATATCACGATGGCCGCACAGCACTTAAGAGCACTAATACTGTATCCTACGTGACATCATCTCCAATATGACTGAAGTGATACTTCCGTCTTGACATCACATCCAATACACTACGACTCTCTGATAAACCCGGAAGCGGTGTACGCAGAACCGGTTAAAGCCCTGTACCACCAAGACCAAAGTCTATCGATTATCGTAAGTATTAGCGATGTAAGTCTCAGGTTAAGACCATACACACCTACCTTGATTTCGGCCTCCCATAGACACATAGTCATAATACCAATGGGATTCCGAGGGGTCTATCCAGAGCGAAGCTGTTTCCCGTACCATCGGTGAAACACAACCTCCTATCGCACTTGTATAAGTATCCAATACTTAAATATATGAGAACTATGTCGTTGTGCCCTCACAACGCGCACAAGTGCAATACTAGCCTATTCCCCATTATCGATGTCCTGTCTCGATAATACTCCGGCTAGGGATATTTAATGATTAATCCTTCATGGACTGATACTGTCTCATATCATCTCAATCCAGGAACTAATCATATGGACCTCTCTTCATTTATACATATATGATGATCTAATCACAAATGATGAGAGTGCAATTTCCTTGTCACATAGTTAATTTGTACAACAACACCGTGATCTGTACAAATAGTGACGCTATGGGTCATATTATCCAACAATCTCCCACTTGGCACATAGCCAGTCACTCGAGTGTCTAACTCCCGAACTATGTACAGTTCGCTCAAATTGCTGAGGAAAGGTTTTTCGTCAGCGGATTTGCTTAATTATCTTCTGACGCGATTTATACGATCATCACATCGGCACGATGTATGATCCGAACGAATCAGGTGATATAGAAGTATATATCTGGATCGTCGATGAGACCATTAATTCTTTAGCCTGTGCTGACGCCTAGCTCAGCCGCTAACAGAACTATATCTAATCTAATTAGATTTATTATCAATCCAAATGGCTTCTATTGCTGCCTCAGCTGCAGCAATAATCCGAATTTGTTGTTTATTCGGCAACAGTTATCTTGCTCGAAATATTTCCAGCTTACTGTCCCGTTATTTAAACTTTATAGTACCATATTATTTAATTGTTTGGAAACTTGCAGCAGTGATCCCAGTCACTTCAAGTTCTCCATCTCCATAGTTTAAGACAACATCTTTAGTTCTCTCAGATACTAACAGATGTTCTTAATCTTCAATCCAGTGACTATCACTTGGATTGACCCGATTGCGACTCCATATGCTCGAAGCGTATGAGACACCAATACAAGTACATTTTAAATGTACAATTTCCAGAGTGTTAACAACTCCAAATCTATCCCTGTAGATCTTTATTCCTGAATAAAGGTTGTTACTCCCCCAAAATTCTACGGAGAATTTCTTATGAAAGCCAAGCTTTCACCGATAGCTTATGGGAATTTCATTGTCAGTGCTCTCTCCCACTAACCTCCTTATATACACAAGAATTATTTCGTTTTGAGTCAAATCATAAACCATTATGATTATTTCAAAACGTCAGTTCCAAGAACCTTATGTTTGTT